>CAUYLG010051236.1:0-31945 GCA_963573385.1 Cacajao melanocephalus | reverse complement strand
ATGTCTTCTTTTGAAAAGTGTCTGTTCATATCCTTCATCCACTTTTGGATGGGTTTGTTTTTTTCTTGTATATCGTTTTATGTTTAAGTCTATAATTCATTTTGTAGTAAGTTTTTCATGCAATGTGAGCTACTATTTCTAGTGTCCTTAATTCCTGGTACAGTAATTCATATTTCCATCTGGTTTATTATTATTATTATTTTTGCCTAAAGGACTTTCTTTAACATTTTTTCTAATATGGGTCTGTTGGTGACAGATTCTTCCAGTTTTTTTTTTTATGCCTGAAAACATCTTTATTTCACTTTTTTGGGGGAAATATATTTTCACTAGGTATAGAATTCCAGCTGACATTTTTTCTTTCAATGCTTCAAAGATATTGCCCTACTGCCTTCCCTCATGTACTATTTTAAGATGAAACACCTGCTGTCTTTATTTTGGTTCCTTTGTTCATAACGTATCTTTCTTTTGCTGTTTTTGAGACTTTCTCTTAATCACTGGTTTTGAGCAATTTGATTATGAGGTGTGATATTCCTCATATTATCTTGCTTGGCATTCATTATGTTTCCTGGATTTGTGGGTGTATAGTTTTCATTAAACTTGGAAAAAAATGTAGCCAGTATATCTTCAAATAATTGTTCTGTTCTCCCTTGCATCCCTGTTTGATGACTGCAGTTACACATATATTTGGTTGCTTGAAGTTGTCCCATAGCTCAGTGACACTCTTATTTTTTCTAAAAACTCTTTTTATCTTTATATATCCCCATGGCTAGTTCATACGGCCATGTCTTCAAGTTTCTTCTGCAATGTCCGATCTCCCATTTAGTCTCATCAATGTATTTTTTCATCTCAGACATCTTAGTTTTCATGTTTAGAATTCTGACTTGAGTCTTTTTAAAATATCTTCTACTTAACTTTTTGAACATATATAGATACAATTATAATAACTGTTTATTTCCTTATTTGTTAATTCTAACATCAGTGTAGGTTTCAAGCTGGTTTTGGTTGATTGATTTGTCTTCTCTCTATGGGTCATGTTTCTGCCTTTTTCAAAGCTTGGTAGTTTTTGATTGGGTGTTGCTGGAAGTCACCTCCAATCATTTCTTCACTGGAATCTGAACCCTCAGTGCAGAGGTTGGAATCTAGTAGTCAGAATATGAATCCCATCTGTGGATGTATTCTGCTCAGCTTGAACAGTGTTTTAAAAAAGATTTCAGATGATTTTCACACTTAAAAACTGAAACCATGGATTCTGTTAAACATTTGAAAAAAAAAATCAGGCTATTTTGTAGTATGGCTGCCATTCCCACTGAGAGTAGCCTCTGTCTTTGGATGTCACCGTGAATTGAATGTGTTCCCCAGGGTTCATGTGCTGGAAACCTAATCCCCAGTGCAGCAGTGTTGAGAGGTGGGACTTTCAAGAGATAATTAGAGGCAGAGCCCTTATGTATGGATTAATGATATCTTGGGAATGGGTTTCTTAAAAAAGGATGAGTTTGGCCCCTTTGTCTCTGTCTTTTGCACACATGTGATGCCTTCCATCATATTATCATAGAGCAAGAAGGCCCTTACCAGATGTGGCTCCTTGACCTTGGACTTAACCACAAGCTAAATAAATTTCTGTTCATTATAAATTACCCAGTGTGTGGTATTGCTATAGAAGCACAAAAAAACTAAGATGGGTGGAGTGTGAGGTTTCTACACTTCCTCACAACAGGCTTTTGTAGGCATTTTAGTTTGAGTACTCTGTTATTTAAGATCAGTTTTCCAGAAGTAGACCTTGAGATGAGTATTAGTGCGTAAGTGATTTTTTAACAAAATGATCCCAGGAGAAACTTGAAAGGGAGTGGGGCAGGCAGGAAAGAGAAGGGGAAGAAGTCAAGCAAGCAGGAAATTTCTGTTACAAACTCATGGAGGCATGATGGAATGCAAGTTATGCCTCTGAGTTTGTCTCAACTGGATGCAAAAGACCTTTCATATTTCCTCCCCAGTCAGTCAGGAAGTGCCCCTATACCTGGCAAGGTGGACAAAAGAAGGACAAAAGCATTAGGCATCTGCATTACTGTTCCATGCTCTTCCAGCTACACCCGAGTAGGCTGTGTGGGGTTACCTGGGAGCCTCTCATGGTCCTGGACGAGATAAAGGATCAAAGATGATGTTGTTCCCATAGGGTGAAAACTGTGAAAGAATTGGAAATGCCTTCATCCTCATCATGTCACAGCCTTTCATCTCCAATGCTTTGTTGATGGGAAGATCAATTGGAATCATTAGTGGAGACCATTTAATACAAAAAAGGAACTTGGGTGCAGCCAGGGGAGGGAACCTACTGGAGGACTGCTACTTCCTCCTGTTGGAGAGCCCTGCTGATGCCACAGATTTTGTATGATTTTCACTCCTAGGAATCTCTAGGGAGGGGAACGTAATTGCCTTCTAGTCATTCATTTATTCACTCATTTGTTTACTCACTCATCATTTATTCACCCATTAACCTTGAGCCAAGCAACATGTTCTAAAGAACTATTTTAATGAGGATATTTTAAGCCATTTATAAGCAGTGTCTTACCACTGTTTCCTGGCCCACTTCTCCTCTCAAGAGGAAATCACACAGTCTTCTGTCATTGCTCCAAATTCCTTCAAGGGCCACAACTGGAGGCTTCAAACCCATGTTCTTTCCAATCTGGGCCCAGGGAGGAGCAGTTTTGTGCCTTAAGCTATGGAGGAGTCCTGCACTTGGGGACCTTTCCTTTGACGTATTGATGTTGAGTGCACCCTCTGTCTTTGGATCTTTGGTTTCCCCCATGTGAGCTGAATCCACTGAGGTAAAACGAGAGACTGTGCACTGATTATCATGAGCACCTATGACGGGACAAACAGAGGAACAAGAGAAACAAAAAGCCCTTTGCTAAACCCCTCCAGCCTCCTCAAAGCCTTAGTTATGTATACATAACAAATGTTCCTGTGGGGCCCCAGAGCTATGAGGGAATGGGCTGGATGGAGACCAAAGGGATAGAATGGGCTGGGGTTGGGCTGGAGAAGGAGAGAGGCTGCTGCTGGGAGTTGGGTGGACGAAGATGATGCTGGTCACGTCCAGCTTAGGTCTGCTGCTGTGAGCTTATGAACTAGGAGAGCAGAAGAGAGAGGAGAGGAAGGGAGGAAGAAAGAAGGGAGGAAAGAAGAAGAGGAAGAGTGGGAGAGAGAGAAAAACCGTAAAGTGGGGAGAAAGAGACAAAAAGAAAAAGAAATCAGAGATAGAGAAAGAAGAAGCATGACAGAGTGTGTGTGTGTGTGTGTGTGTGTGTGTGTGTGTGTGTGTATGTGGTGGGGGGATTGCTGCCCAGGGTCCCTGGTTTTGAAAGTTGAGGGGATTTGCAATTCTGGAGTGTGGTGAAATGGCCTCAGGGTCTCAAGAAGCTAACGGCAGGCTCATGCCAGGCCATAATAACAGCCTCTCAGTGGCTCCAACCCACTCTGGCCTCTCAACTCCCAGGAACACTAAATTCGCACAGGCGCAAAATGTAACCCTGCCTCAGGCCTGGCACCCTAATAGCTACCGTTGTGTTTGCACTGCACCCGCAAGCATCACGGGCAATTAAGAAAGTCGTCCATTGCCACAGTGGGCTGCCATTTACGGGTTGGAGCCTGGAGCCCCTCCAGGCCAGTTAGCCCTCTGATGAGACACAAATGAGCAGGGAGGAGTGTTGTTTCCCTGGGAGAAGAACTCCTGCCATTAGCTGGCAGATCCCAAAGGGAGGCAAACAAAGGCTGCTGTGGGCTCACGGAGGGGGAGGTGGAGATGGCGATGGGGACAGCCCAAGAGCCCTGTTTGCACGGACAGACACGTGCACACACAGGCACATTTTCTCACAGGCAGGTGTGCACTTGCATGCACACTCATGCCACACCACCTTGAACACAGATTGCGGACATGTTGGTGCCACACATGTGGGGTGTTCACACACTCATGTGCACGCACACACAGACACAACAACTTCATGTGCATGCTGGCCAGCAAGTGTGCACATTCATGGGGTCACACAGGCGTTTGTACCAAGTGTACATGTTATACATATATTTATTTATGTAACCCCATACTTGCACACTAGCTGGCACTCTTAGAAATGCAAATGTGTATACTCAGACATATGGATAAAAGCCTGGATAAATCCAGGCTCATCTGCATAGACACACATACACAGACACATCCTCCTCTTTTCATCTCAAATCCAAAAGCAAGATAGTTCCAAGGACCTTTAAAACATGCATTCTCTAGACTTCCAACTTCTTTCATGGCCGTGAATAAGAATGGATTTGGGCACTGGGGCTGATGAATTTGTCCAATAGAAGACAAAAAAGAGCTGGAAGAGAATTGCCCTTTCTTTGTTCTGCTTTGAGCCATTGCTAAGGCCATGTATGTGTTTGAAAAATAATTGCTGGTGGACGGCACCTTTCCAGGACCCTACTGGCAGCCATTTGACCTTGTTGCATCTCAGGCTGATGATTTTTAGACTCTCAGGAAAGAAAATTTCAAAATATTCTTGATCCCATGAAAGTAGAATTCACACTCCTCATGTCCATGAAGCTTCTTTTCTTCGCTAGTCCGCCCGGCTATAGGGGACTGGATTGAATGAGTGGAGGGCTGTGTACTGCGATTTGGTGATTTTGATTTTCTTATTTCTGAAATTGAGTTTAGAAGTGTTTTCATCCTTTTCTGAGGTTTGGGGTTTTTCCTCTCTCACTGCCTCCCTCACCCCTATTTCCCGCACTGTTATTAGGGAAAGAAAATTGGAGACCGTGTCCATTTTGAGTACGTCTCCCAGAATAATTGTGCCGTGACACACGGGGAGTGCCAATGAAAAACAGGAAGCCAAGCTGCAAGGGCTCGTTTGAAACTGGCAAACTTTGCAGTCAAGCCTTCAGCCAGAAAATCCACAGATGGCAGCCATTTCCCTCCACATCTGGTTCTGAATGGAGGCTGCCATAGGTCTGATCTGTGTCCTGTGGCGGGGGTGGTGACCTTCCCCACCAGCCCCAAGACTAAGTTCAGCACATTTGCCACTGGCTCCACATGGCCAATGCTGGAAGCAGCAGCCCCTGACCACGCTCAACTGCTATGACCCACGGAGCTGGGGCTCCATGTGAAGCCTGCCATGAACTTTGTTTTGGAGACTTTTTGGCAGTTTTGGCAGATTTGGGTCGGAAGTGGCTTCAAGAAGGCTAATTGACTTAACTACTTTAATTGTACTTAAGTGTCCTCCTCATCTCAATCTTACGATTGCTCTTAATTTTCAACAAAATGTGCTGGAAAGATCAGATTATAGGGGTATGGGGCTGTCAGAGTGCCCTGATGAGTGGGTAAGATGTAGAAGGACGCTGACAGCAACTGCAAGATGTTTGCAGCTCCTGGGTTGGAGTAACTGAAAAAGAAGTGGTGAAGGATGTCTTGGTGGGTCATTTTCCTCTAAAACAGGAGCTGGTGGGATGACCTCCCCAAGAGTCATTCTGGTGCTTAGAGGCAGTGATAAGTATTTCACCATTTAAAGTGCTGTGCTCAGGGACAAGGAATTGTAGGATTATTCTGTATAGCTGTAGAGGGCTATTATGGGGTGCACTGGTTTAGCTTTTCTGCATAACAAAGCTCTACAAAACCTATTGACCTAAAACAACATTTATTTAGCTCATAATTCTGAGAGCCAGCAATTTGGGCTGGGCTCAGCTAGGCGGTTCTGCCGACCTAGGCCAGGCTTGGCCAGTCTCAGCCGGGGTTCATACATGCATCTGCAATCGGCTGTCACATTGGCTGTGGCCTCTCTGGTCTAAGCTTAGGAAGGCCTACACTGGGATGACAGAACTCTCCTCTATGTGTTAGTTTATCCTCTAGTAGATTATATTGATCTTGTTCTCATGCCAGTGACAGGGTTCAGAGTGAGAGAGTGGAAGTATGTGAGGTTCCTTGAAGTCTAGGCTCAGTAATGGCATGACATTACATTTGGTCAAAGCAAGTCATAGATCAGTCCTGCAAAGTCACATGTTGAGGGCATGGATACAAAGGAGGAGTGGAAAAGGGTGACCAATTTGACAGCCTGATATCCGAAGCTCTTTCTAATGAGTTGAGCTGCTCAGCCGTGGGACAGATGCACTTGCTGGCCATGGGCCTTCTGTAGAGGAAGGGCTACCTCTCAGGTGATCAGAATGGGATCACTGGGCTGCCAAAAGCTCTTCTGATTCCAAGTGTTTATTTACCAGGAAATTATTTTTGCCTACCTGGAGTCTAAGATTTTCATAATTAAAGAATAGGAAAATTGGAATAATTTCCCAAATCCTTGACTGTCCTAGTCATGGCCAAATGTCCTGATCCCCCCCCACCTGCCACCACTGCTGACAGAGGAGGCAGCCTCCTCTCGCTTCCATTCACCCATGTTGCACCCCACAGTCCTGGCCTTGCCCACGTCTACCTCTGATCACACACCTGCCTGTCGGTGCTTCGTGTCTTGTCAGGGGTAGAGAGCAGAAGACAAAGGAGAAAGCATGCCCCCAAAGACAAAGGCTGCTGGACTCACATTTATATTACAGTCGCTAAAGAACGATGTGCCTTGGAGAGAAAAAAGGGACAGCACCTGCATATTTTTCAGAGAAATGCACATGTGCAGAGAGTGGAAAATTAAAGAAGCTAACACTCCAAACCGAAGTTGGTTCTAAAGGAGGGAGATGTAAACTTGAGCTCCAGAGCTGGAGCCAAGACAGGAAGTGGGCTTGGCCTGCATGAGGCGCATACGCTGCATGGAAAACCATCCCACGTCCAGCTCGCTGTCTTCCTAATTTCCCTCAGATTCCAGCCTCTGCTGACCCTGGGAACAATACAGCTCTGTGCTGAGACTATGCCTTTTGTAATGGCCTAGAAGAGGAACAAAGGAGAAGCTGGTCTGGGTGTCTGCATGTGTGAATCACCCGCGTCACATGGCCAGGCCGGCCGCAGGGGCTCCCCGGGTCTGCACAGGGCACACAGGGAGCGTGGCCTGAGCCCACGCCTGGAGACTGGTCAGCCAGCTGCAGAATGCCCCACTCTGAACCGCACAGCCAGGGAGAGGATGGAGAAGGGGGAAGGTCTGGTGCTGTGAGGGCCTTTGAGGACATTCCTTGCTGCTGTGGGGCAGGCTCTGGTCCCTGAGTGTTCCCCACCAATCCCAGATAATTTGTGGAGACTGAGTCTGATGTTTGTGAAAGTCACAGACTTTTCAGTTCATCATTGAGACCCGCAGGACCGTGGCTTGTCCCTTGATTCAGGCAGGACACGTCTCCTTCAGTGTGGGGGCTTCTCCAAGGACCGAAATATATCCAGAGTATGGAGAAACCTCCTTCTTCTGGAGAAGAGAGGGTACAGTGAGATGAGTAGGAGCCAAGGCTGTTCTGTTTTCTAGAACCTTCCAAATCCTGGCTTTAGAGTCAGAAGCAAGAGACACTAAGGCAGGCTCCTTGGAGGGCAGGTTGGCAGGTGGTGGGCATCAGGACAAGAGGAAGATTTGGGCCAGGCACTGAGAAAGGCCTGTGCTGCTTGAAGACAGAGCAGATTGCTGAGGGTGGGTGCAGCCCCCCCATCCCTGTTTCCACCTGGAGAGGGCTTGCACGGCGTGGATCAAAGGGACTTAATCTGTAACCGTGGGCAGTCGCAATTAACCTGACCGAGGCCAGCTGTGGTGCCTTCTCACAGGCACCCTGCAGAGGGCAGTGTGGTACTGTGGGTGGGACTTTGCTGCCTCATCAACTTTTCTTTCCACCTGGCCTCCCTCCTAATCTTTTAAAATCAAAGCTGCTTAGACACAACCTGAGTATTGCTTCAATGACATGGATTTAGCCTGGTGCTCTGGGCCTCCTTTGCGGAGGGAAGCCCCCCAGGATTGGATGTGTTCAGAGAGCTTACCTAACTCTCCCCTCTGCCGGCTTCGGGTACAATGGCTAAAAGTGGCTGTGTAGATGGGCAGAATTTGGTTGTACATATGTAGAGCCTTAGGATTTTCAAAACACATTTTCATCTGCTTCTTGAACCCATTCAGAGAGCTGGATGGGAGGCTCCATTCTGTAAGAGAGAACTGCAACCCAAAGAGAGGGGAAGAGATAGCTCACAGGGCCGCAGCTGATTTGAGGCAGAGACACGTGGGGGACCCTGGTCTTCTATCCCTCAGCCCAGTGCTCACTCCACCCCTTGTGAAGCCCCCGAAATGCAACTGGCATCACTCCCTACCACCAGCAGACCTCCCCCTCTTTGTGGGTCTGTTTTCTCCCAGGTGAAGGGAGTGAAGATTCCTTAGCTACTCCTAGATCCTTGAGGTACTCCGCCAACTGTATGATCTCCGGAAAGTCCCCTCGCTGGGATTTGCTTTTCCCATCAGGACAATGAAGTTGTTGGATCAGATGGTCTCAAAGGTGGCTTGGAACCTTGACCTTTCCTGGTTCCACGTTTGAGCTGTGTCCCCAGTTACAAGTTAGTTGGTTGAATTGAAGAATAGAACCTTGCAGAGTGGTGGGGTCGTGACTGATGCGAACTCCAGCTATGAATCGCACCAGACTCTGTGCATTCAGCTGGTTGTTCTCAGGTGGAGGGTGCAGCCTTGTTCCCCAGGGCTTGAGAGAGTCAGGTGAAGCCACATCAGGGCATCTTGCATGCTGACAAATGGCATAGACAGTGGTATAAGTCTGTGGGAGTGACAGTCAGCAACTGTGCCCCACAGAGCCCCACACCAAGAAGCTCGTTGTTGGATGCTGGGGAGACAGTGCACTCCTCCAGGGCTGTGCTCCCTACTCTGTCTCTCTAGTAGCCGTTTATAGCCCTGGCGCTTAGGAGTTGGCACAAGCTCTGTTTCTGTGCTGGTTGCCTCAGCAGGTCTGCTCTTCTCCAGGAGGAGGGCATAGGAAAAAGAAAGAGCCAAATCCTTCAAGGCACACGCGGGGTCACACTTACAAGATATACTTTGGATGTGTGGGATGGGGAGGAATGCAAGGACAGAGCGACACAGATAGAACCTGGAAGTCAGCATTCCTTTTTGACATCACCAACCACCATTCATCGAGGGCTAAGCATGTGCTAGGTGCTATGTACCCACAACTGGGTAAAACTATTAATAGTCTCATTTTACAGATGATGACATTGAGGCCCAGAGACACTGTATAACTGGTCCAAGATCGCACAGCTCAACAGAGGTAGAGTTGTGATGGCTGAGTGCACACCCTTAGTCCCTCTTCTAGGCTCTATCCATCTCACTGGGATTGGATTATCGTCTCTATTATCTCACAACAAATTAGGATACGCCACCTTAAAAGTATAACTATGCTTATGAGTAAACTGAGGAAGAACATCTGCCATCTGGACTGTTCCCAGAAATCTGGGAGATGATCTGTTTGTCTGTCTATCTGTCTATCGATCTGTCATCTCTGTGTCTTCTCCAGGTATCCCACCAAGCAGGACATTGGCTATGATTTCCTCATCCATACTCTTAACATGTTCTTCCAAAAAGTCCTGCAGAGTGGCAAGGGCTGGTGGTGTATTCCTGAGATGAGAAAGTGGAGACCTGACAAAGGCCAGTGATTTGCTCAAGGCCGCAGAGCTGGTTGGTAACTGGCCTGGAATAAGAACCCAGGTTTCCTGACTCCTGGTCATAGTGTCCCATGCACTATGAAAAGGTTTCTGGAAAGAGAGATATGACTTGGCCAGTGAGAACCTGGGGATGCTGGCTTCCCAGCCATGGTGATCCTGGCCTACAGGTGCTTTGAGTTCCTGGGGCTTCTGTGCTAATCTGTGCCTGGAGGCCCAGTCCTGCCACGATCAGCCCAGGATTTGAGTCCTAATGCAGGTTCGGATGGGAGATTTTGTGGGATTCATCCTGCATTCAAGGCCTGGTGTGGGTAGCCAGGGGCTTTTCCATAGAAACCGCAGTTACGCACCGTGTCAGGGCTAACCGTCCAGAGGGAGTGCAAAGCTTTGTGCTGCAAACCAGAGCTTCTCAACAAGGCATTGCTACAGCCCTGCTGTCCTGGGGCAGCTGGAGACAGGGAGGGCCCATGGCAGGGAGCCTCTGGTGAAGGCTTAATGCATTTGCATGGGGTTTCATACCACACAGGCATGGAGTAGCTTAGATTCCTGAGAAAGCATCCCACCCCTTCTGGGTGGCTTAAGGGACACCTTTACTGGAGGGAGGGACCTAGACACATGATTTTTGGAGAATTTTTTCTACTTATTTCCGCCCCCCGCCGCTAGTTTTGCTTTTCTGCTTTAAATACTGCCATGGTTAAATGACTATCAGGTAAAACTTCAACTCTTTACCCTGACAATAAGGCTACCTTCTTAGCTCATCTCTGCTACTCTCTTCCTCTGGCCCTGTCCTTTCTCTTTCCTAACCCTATTGAACAATTGTGTAATCTTGTGTAAGTCCCCTGTGTTACAGCCTGTTGTTGCTAGACAGGGCATAGATTGTCAACAGAGATAAGTCTGAATCTCAGCAGGCAGCCTCCAGCCTGATGTATGAACTTGGCCAAATCACTCAATCTTTCTGAATCTTGATTTATTTTTCTATACAATGGGAGTGATGACATTTAACTCTCCTAGGTGTTACGGAGGTCTAAAGTGGACCTATAAGTTCTTAGAGAAGTAGAGGAATGAGGAAGTTTGTTGAGTAAGGAAGAGTGAATCTACTGACTGTGGAGGAGATGAGATTCCTGAGCTTGACTTTAGTCACCAAGTAATTGAGTTCCTGCAATGTGATGTGTGAATCTGTGGATTAGCAGATGTGGCTTTGGGACATCTGTGGGCCATGCCTATCCTGGAATGTGAGTTTGAAGGCATGGTGATGATGGCAGTTGCTGTAAATGTGTGGGATAAAAGGAGGTATCTGACAAGCTTCCCCGGAATCGGGGATCCGGTGTGATTCAAGCTCCTTAGGCAGCAGGAAGCTGGAGTGGAGGGTGAGCATGTGAGGTGAGATGGCTTGAGAAAGATCTGCTAGGCTGGAGAATGGATTGCGTGGCATTTGCCTTTGTGGGAGTAGAGGTGGTGTTTTATCGTCTTATAAATGAAATTCAAGAAGGTGGGGGATGCTGGGAGACGGAGTGCTTTGAAGCTCCACCAGTGGAAGGTCTCATTTAGGCTCAAAGAGGCTTTGGCTAAAGACAGAGAATTCAACAGAGTATGGGGAGAGTGGGGTAGTGGGGAGGTACATGAGAGGACACCACTGTGGCACAGCCAGAACGTGAATCAGCGTCTAATGGAATTTTCTCTACCAGAGTAGTTCTTCCAGTTTTTGCTTGTACGAGCTCATCCACCTCGGAGAACATTCCAAATGGCATGTTCGTTTAAGTTTTTCATTACTTTGATGTTTCAGACAGCAGCCTTCAAACCAGCATACCAGACTCTACTCAGCCTTAACAAACATTTAGCACTAGATGGTCTGTGTCTCCATGTCATGCCCCTCCCATTCCTGCTGCCCAGGCAGATGGTCCACCAGAAGCATGGAGAGGCCGCTGTGGATGTGAGCCCACAGGGGTGTCAGAACACCATGGGTACAGCAGGGGAGAGGGAGGCTTGTGGCAAAGCCCAGCCAGGAATCAGCTTTCTTGCCCTCAGCCACATCTGGTGGCCATGCCTTTCTCCTAGCCTCCTGGTGGAAAGGAGGAGACCAAATGATCGGTGTCTCGCATGAGAATCCTGTGTCTCTGCATGATCTTCGTGATTTCTAAGCAACTCGCCCGAAACCATATGGGCCTGGGATGGGGTTTTCCAGGAAGATGCAGAGTGGGTGTTATTTATTTAGATTCAATTTGCCTAATGGGGATCGATTAACATCTCTCAGAAATCCTGTAAGCACTGGAGTCTGTTACCCTACGAAGGAAAGCACATGTAACTTGTCTCTAATGCCCAGAACCCCAAAGGGAATTTGGGTATTGCCACCCCATTACTGTTTTCTTTCTTATCTGGTAAGGCAGGAAGAAATCTGGCCACCATTGTGCTCTTGTTGGAGAGTCTGTACTAGAAGTGAGTAGTGTTACTGCAAACGCTTCCAGGTGGTAATAGTGTAAAGGCATGAGTTAGAGGACATGGATTCACATTCTGGCTTTGCCACAGTGGTCTCAGCTTCAGCTCATCCATCTGCAGAGTGGGAAAAATAATACAGTCTACCTCAAACCTTTGCTGCAATAATTGAAAGAGATCATTCATGTAAATGTAAAAGAAAGGAAACCAATGGCATATGAGAAGCACTTAAAAAATGTCATCATTTCTTTCACCTGGGCCCCAACAGGTCTCTGGTTATTTGGGGTTGGGAGTTCTAGTTATGTTGCCAGCAGTTGCTCATCAGTGGAAAGGCTTGGGGTCCCACACCAGGTGAGGGCTAAGGTCAGGTTCATCCCTTTGAGAATCTCCAACATTTTTCTTGGGTGGTTTTCTGCAGACGGAGCCAATCCAACTCTGCTCAAATGTGTACCATCTGTATGTTATACATAATTGGAGGCCTCTAGCTTAAAAATGGGTGTGCAAGACGAGCCAGTGGCCCAGGTCTTTGCACTATTTGGGATATCACTGAAAGAGTTCTTGGTCCAGTGGCATAGGAAATTGACCCAAAGTAAATTTCTTTTTTTTTTTTAAATTGTACTTTAGGTTCTGGGATACATGTGCAGATCATGCAGGATTGTTGCATAGGCACACACATGGCAATGTGGTTTGCTGCCTCCATTCCCCCATCACCTACATCCGGCATTTCTCCCCATGTCATCCCTCTCCGACTTCCCCAACCCCCACCGCTGTCCCTCCCTTGGCCCCCCACAACAGACCCCAGTGTGTGATGTTCCCCTCCCTGTGTCCATGTGTTCTCATTGTTCAACACCCGCCTATGAGTGAGAACATGTGGTGTTTGATTTTCTGTTCTTGTGTCAGTTTGCCGAGAATTATGGTTTCCGGATTCATTAATGTCCCCCTGCAAAGGACACAAACTCATAGTTTTTTATGGCTGTATAGTATTCCATGGTGTATATGTGCCACATTTTCCTTGTCCAGTCTATTGTCGATGGGCATTTGAGTTGGTTCCAGGTCTTCGCTATTGTAAACAGTGCCACTATGAACATACATGTGCATGTGTCTTTATAATAGAATGATTTATAATCCTTTGGGTATATACACAGTAATGGGATTGCTGGGTCAAACGGAATTTCTATTTCTAGGTCCTTGAGGAAGTGCCACACTGTCTTCCACAATGGTTGAACTAATTTACACTCCCACCAACAGTGTAAAAGCATTCCTATTTCTCCACATCCTCTCCAGCACCTGTTGTCTCCAGATTTTTTAATGATCACCATTCTAACTGGCGTGAGGTGGTATCTCGATGTGGTTTTGATGTGTATTTCTCTAATAATCAGTGATGATGAGCATATTTCTAATGCTTCCTTTTTCCCTGGGGCGGGGGCATGTTGATATTTTTAGACAGTTACTTCTAATTCTTGTTTACTTACCTCAGTGGACTCTACCTTATCTCCTTCTTACTCTTCTTACTCTTTTTTCCATTAACTGACAATGATTAAGTTTGATCTTGTCTTACACATGCAACCAAAAGAAAAATAACTCTCATGATACTTTTACCAAAGCAAACAAAAACAGTTATCAAGTAAACTTGGATACAGTTAAGAAATACAGAAAAGAATGACAAGACCCATAATAGTGAGTTCAGCAGAGAAAAGGCATTCATGGCTTGGGGAAGTGCAATTTGATCCGACCCTACTGGCAGGCAGTTTGGTATATATATCAAAATTTAATAAATATTATATGGCAATTTCACATTGAGGAATATATCCTAAAGAAATGACCAGGCAATTCACATAGTTGCGTATGCAAGATAGAGTGCCTATTAGAATGTTGTTTATAATACCAAAAATTGGAAACACGGTAAATAATAATAGAGATTTGTTGACTAGTTGATGGAGTGCCAGTATAATGATACACTATATACTCATTTAGAATAACAACCTAAATGATATGTTATTGATATAATGAAAAGAAAAAAAGATTACAAAATATGTAGAATTCCATTTTCATAAAAACAAAGCATTAATAAATGTATAGAAAAAAATCTGGAATGTATGGATATCTAATCGGAGGAGGAATTTTTAAAAAGATTTTCCATTGGCCAAGTGTGGTGGTGACTGATCACAAGGTCAGGAGATTGAGACCATCCTGGCCAACATGGTGAAACCCTGTCTCTACTAAAAATACCCATGCACAAAACAATTAGCTGGGTGTGGTGGCACACACCTGTGATCCCAGCTACTCAGTAGGCTGAGGTAGGAGAATCGCTTGAACCCTGGAGGTGGAGATTGCAGTGAGCTGAGATCGTGCCACTGCACTCCAGGCTGGGTGACAGAATGAGACTCCATCTGAAAAAAAAAAAAAAATAAGGATTTTCTATTAATTGAATTTTGATTTTTTTACTACAACAGATATTTCTTCTTTAATAAGGAAATCACACATATTTTAAATAGAACCAAGACCATTAACTTAGACTTTAAAAGTACCCAGAAGACATTTCCATCAGAATCTCAAAGTCTTTATTCTCTCTCTTTATAAACTAGATTTTCTTCCCAGGATTCTAGACATGTAAAAACCAAACAAACGTTTCCTAAGCAATATGATTGACTAATTCTGTGCTGAATTACAAATATTGCCAATATGTTATTTTCTATTTTTTGACTGCATTTTCTACTTCATTGGGCTGAAAGAAAGTTGAAGAAAGATTCTTAGTCCTGTTTTCATTTTGGCATGTCTGTCCTCTCCAGCTGCAGCTTTGGAGAGGAAGTAAACATTGAAACCCCATCAGGGAGGCAGCTGTGTGCATCCCATTCAGTCTGGCTGGAAGGAATCACTCCTGGAAACTAACCGAAGGGCAGAAGCTAATTTCCTGTCCTCTGGCACCCTCCCAGCCCTGCCACCCTGTCTCCACTTTCCCTGGCTCCCTCTGAGCCCTGTTCCTGGAGGGCTTTTGGAACTGGGCTTAGGGTACCTGTAGCTTAGCTCTCTTTCCCAAAGGGAAGCTTAACTTGTCCACCAGGAATGAGTCACCATGCAGAGCCTGGAGCTGTGAGACTCTTTTGTTCAAGATCTGGAATCTTCTGGACAGCCCAGAAAGACTTGTTTTTTGTGGGTGCAGGCACAAGCCTCAGGATGGGACATTTTGGCATTTGGTTTCTAGCTACTAGGCATATTAGCCAGAGTAGGCAGAGCTATCTAGTTAAAAACAGGTGTGGTTTTTCCATGCTGGAATGAGAGTGGAGCCTGCTCTCTAGCTACCCTGGCCCTCATATTGTGTGACTCCATTATCGGGAACTTGTTAAAATTCTAGATTTCATTTGGGTCTTGGCTGTGTGCTAGAGGGGAGGAACAGGATGGGGCAGCAAGCTGAGAGATTGGGGTGAGAAAGTTGAAGGATTAGGGCAGGTGAGCAGGATAGCATAAGATGAAACCGGAGGTGGGGTAGGGCGGACCAGATCAGACTGAGTCTCTCCAAGATTGGATGGGACCTGGTGAAAGGCTGCTGGTGCTGGGAAGGTTTCTAGCCTTCAGTGTCCATCTGCTGAAGAGAACAGAGTAAGATGCCGAAATCTCTCTCTCTCTAAAAGTCACGAGACTATGCAATCAGTGTCAGATGGAGTTTTCTCAACCAGATATTTTCTTTTTCCCTTCCCCTTCCCCTTTCCTTTTCCCTTTCCCTTCCCTTCTTTTTCTTTCTTTTTTTAGGAGGAGGATAGATTCCCTCCTGGTAGGGCTTGTTTGGTTGTAACCCTGCAGAGGAGTAGAGAAATCAATGAAAAGATACACTGCAGGGACACTAGCTGCTGTGTTGGTGCCTGTCATCTGAATCTCTTCTACACTAGGAGAGTTCACCACGGTGTGAGTCCAGGTGGGAAGCGGCTCACTCCACCCTACAGAGTAAGATCCGAGGGTTAGACTCTTATTCTCTAGTAATCTTGGAGGTGAGGCCATAGTCATGTGACCTAATACAAGTCTACCCGATGCCTTCACTAGAGGACTTTGAGTCTCAAGAGGTTTGACAAAAAGAATCAGGAATGGCATAGGACTCATTCTGCCAGTGGTAACACCCAGAATCCAGGGTCTAATGGTGGTGACACAGTGCTGGAAGAGGCAGTGTTTCAGGTCAAGTGGTGGTGGGAATGGCACCCTAGGCAGCTTTCTAGGGCATGGTCTCCCTGAAGAGTGGGATTCTTCATCCTTCCTGTTGATTCTGTGACTACTCAATATTGTTGCACTAAATTCCTTTTCTGTGCAAGAAATTAGCAGAATGACCCTCAGTTCATGTCTATTATTTGCAACCCCAAACCCTTACTAATACACCCCCAAAGGTCTTAATATTTTCAGGTTCATAAACTTGACTTACTAAATGAGAATATATCTTAACCCTTTTCCTCCTTCCTTCTAGATGTCCTTCTGGGGAGCCCCTGTCATCGGAGGCTCTGATTATAACCTGTTTTCCTAATTTTAAGGTAGGCGTTAGATAGGCTAGGTGTTATGAGCATTTTAGAATCCCTGCATTTTTTTCTTCAGGTGACAAGAGTCTTTATATAATGGAAATGAGCTCATCTTGGCTTGTCACTATTACTGACCCCTCATCAAATAGGAATTTATAGAAATTTGCTGTGTGGCAATCAGAATCCCAGATTCTACCCAGAGCGCAGCAAACAGGTGATTCAACCCAAGAGATACCTTAGCTTCTGCCTCCTTGAATCATACCATCTTACATTTATGTAGTGCTCTTACCTTTTTCTGTTTAATCTGCTCTCTCATTCAATACAGAGACAGGGAGGTAGGCATGGATTAGTCATTGCTACTAACCTGAGCCCCAGTGGCCTCATCTATATAGTAGGACTAAGTGTGAGAGGCCAGGTCTTGAAGTTAAGCTCTGTCCTTTATTTTGCAGAACTTCAACATGGTCAGCCCAAGGGCATACATACACTATATCTGCTAAGCTAGAAATCTGAGGAAAATTATGCTGGCAAAAATTAAATGGATACACTTTCTCAGAGGGTAGTACCCTCAACTCTCCTGGTGCCAGGGAGGAGAGACCTCCATAACTGATGCCACAGAGCATGGCTCTCATACCTGCTTTCTCCTACCTTCTCCCTCTCCTCCTTCAGTCCAGTCTGTCCACAAACCTGCTCCCCCCTTAGCCATATCTTTTGCTGTCTTTCTCATTGCTGTAACCCCAACACCTAGAACAATTCTTGGCACATTTTATTATTGAACAGAATCCTTTATTTCCCTCCTGCCTTGATAGAGTTGCAGATGAACTTGGCATTGGGAGGAGACACGTGGAGGGCCACGTGGAGAAGGGAAACAAGCATGGTTTTGGATCAGACAGGCCTCGGTTGACAGGCCTGATGTGCTCCTTACTCAGTGTGACCTTGGGCAGATGACTTAGTCTATAGCTGGAGCTTTTGTGTTTGTAAGTGACAGAATCCTAACTCAAGGCAACTTAGCGCTGAAAGGAATTTGTCAGATCACGTGTCTGGGAATGATGCAGAGCATGCCTTGGGTGTGCCTGATTTGAGGGGCTCAATGCCCCCATTAACCTGCTTCTTTCAGGTCTGTTTGGTTGGGTGGTTTGGTTTGGTCTAAAAGGTCTTCCTCCATGGGCTGATAGCTTGTCCACATATGTGACTCCCATGACTGAGCCTTCTTTCAAGTGTTCCCTACACTTTGCTTTCTACTGTCATCTTTCTTCCATCTTGAGGCTATCAGGGGATCTCAGAGGACCTGGGTCTCGGTGAACCTGATCCTAGAACCATGAGACACAGAGAGACGGTGTTCCCTGAGTTCTGCCTAACTCCTTTCTACCATCTTCCCTTTTTTTGTATGCGAAGTGTGCTATTTCATCTGGATCAACTCCAAATAACCCAACAGAAGAACTAAGCTTGATTTTTAATGTGGTGATTGAAAACAGAGATGGGGTGGAGAGTTAGGGCAGAGGGAGGTGGCTGGTTTGGGAGAAGCAGCCCATGCTGCTGGGCCAGCTTGCTGACTGGGGTGGTATTTGAGGTTGCATCTGGAGACAGCTCTGCCTCCCATCCAGATTCCCATAGCAGGAACAAAGTGACCTGGGCCTTGTCTCTCCAAGCCCCCACGCAAGTGGTTTCTATCAAGTTTTGTAATGTGAGAGCCTCTCTGGAGGCCAAGGCCTTCATGGTTAGCTGCAAGTTGTTGAGATGCTGTTTCCAATCTTTTTAGAAAATGGCTTGGTTTCCAGATTGACAGTCTTGGAAACTAGACTCCCCTGTTTCTCCTGCAAACAGGTATCACCTGTGAGCTGTGAGCAGAGGCAGAACATGGTGTTCAAAGCCAACTCCTGATTCTCCATGGCTTGGGATGGGTGTGGGAGGGCGAGGGAACATTGGGAGTGCCAGAGAAACGATGTCTATAACCAGATAGTAATAATAATTATGCAGAATCAGCCACCTGCTTTAACTTCCCCCTTAAAAGATGTTTTTAAAATCAAGTTGCTGAAAAGTGACATTGAACGATTTCAATTCTAACTCATCTATCACTCCAAGGCTGCCCTCCGAGGATAGACTTGATAAAAAGCAAAGAACCTGTCTATTCCCCTATCCAGACCACAGGAATAGAAGAGAGCCTACGCTTATGAGCCCAACCCTTCCCAAGCCCAACCCTTCTCTTCCTTCCCAGTTGTACACACCTGAGAATCTGGTGACATGGGTGCTAGAATTTCAAGTGGATTTTCTTAGCTAATCCTTATAAAAAGAAGGAAGACAAGAATAATAAAAGTGGCTCTGGTTTATTAAGTGCCTAGTATGTGCCAGGTGCTTTTTATGTCTAATCGCTAATCCCCAAAATAATCTTTTGAGGGAGTGTTATTGCCTTCATTTCATACACGAACGGTCTGTACACTGAGTGTAGGAGAAGTCACCACTTGCCCAGGTTTCCATCTGGGACACGATGTGGCTGAGATCCAAGTCGGGTGTGCTCTCCTCCAGGTGCTCTGAGCAGATGCTCACTCTCCCATCCATCCCCAGATCCTGAACAGGTCAGGGCTGGGGAGGAGAGACGTCCACTGCTCACTCAACTCTTGGCTCCTTTGTGGCACAGTTCTGGGCTGGAAGCCATGATCCTGGCCTACTACATGGCTGGGAGAGTAAGTGAATTAGTTTGTCTCCCAAACCTAGGAAAGGTGAGAGTGGCTGGATAGAGGGATGAGATGGGAGGACCCGGGGGCAAAAATGGGAGGTGGGAAATCAGCTATGCTGGTTTAGAGAACTTAGATGCTTCTCAAGGTGAGAGCATACTCACTTCGTTTTTTCTATTTTCTCAGAGATGATAAAGACCTGGTCTAGGGAAATCTCTTTAAGAACAAAATCTACAGTTATTAACAGTTGTTAATTTATTTGCAAAGACTGGTCAATAGGGCTCAGCCACTATCTACCCACTATCTCTGGGTTTTAAAGTTAAAGCATCTCAGAACTGCCCTGTTACCTTTGTGCTGTCGGTACGAGTGTTCTCAAAGTGTTTAGGATAAGTCTTTTCCCAGAGTCCCAAAATAGCAGAGAGGAGTCAAGGCACTCCGGTAGACAGACATGTGAATCCTTTAGCTAGAAATGTGTCCTAGGCCCGGAGATCAGAGACAGCATCAGGAATGGTTCCAGGTCTGGAATCTCAGACTGGCTTCACCATGAGGTACTAATCTTCTCAATGCCGGCTCCTGGGTCACTTCCCCTGGGTCACCTTGGCAGACCCTTCCCTACCTGGCTCTGCCTGTCACTTTTCTTACTCTAACTCGGGCTCTGGATGCTGGTCTCTGCTCTATGTCTAGTGCTACTCCCCAGGACTATCCAGAGATGATCAAAGTCTCTTTAAGTAATAGTAGTAGTAGCAGCAGCAGTAGTAGAGAGAGAGAGGAGATTCAGGGACAGTAAAAGCCAAAATAATTCTTCCCAGAGGGTGTACGCTATATGTAAGGTGCTTTATCTCCATGAATTCTAATCCTTTGCAGAGAATGCCCATTTTGCCAAGATTCAAAGAGGGTAAGTGACTTGTTCAGAGTCATACAGCTAGTAACAGTCAGAATCCAAATTCAGACCTATCAAATGCCAGAACTCACCACAAAGAGGACAGAGTCAATGCTGTCTTTCTGGTCATGATCACCTGCTTCTCTGCTCAGTTATTTCTTCTATTCTTGGGGTACTCTGCAGTATTCCAAGGCTGGCTGGGTTCTCTTATCCCAAGATGGAGCAGCTAAAGCAGAGAGCATCAGAGAAAAATACTTACAGCCCAGAACAGATCAAAAGAATGTGGGAAGGTCATTAATTTACTACTGCTTTGCAAAAACTGCTAAGAGATCCAACGGACTGCATGAAAAATATCGACTCACTGAAACACATCAGTCAAACCGATAAAGACATCAAACACCAAGATACGCATTTGTCTATTTAGTCAAGTGGTAAGAAATGTGGGAGGGTGGGGTCTATCTGCCGGCTAGGGTGACATTCATATTCATAGCATCAGAGAAAACAGAGTTGGAAGAGTTCTGGAAGGCCAAACTGTCTGGTCCTTGATCATACCCCTGACTAGCAGTTGGCCAGCCCCTGCTTGGGCAACCACAGGGACAGGAAAATTACTATTTCCAGAGGCCTCAAATTCTATCCCTGGACATACCTGACTTCTTGGATGTTGGAGCAATAGAAATAGAACTTCAACATTCTCACATGGAGATCCTGTGAGTGCCAATGAGGCCACTGTAATAGACACAGTGGGAATGCCAAATGGGCCAGCCACTTTGGAAAACAGTTTGGCAGTTTCTTATAAAGTTAAATATATGCTTACCATGTGATCCAGCAGTCCCACTCCTAGATATTTACCTAGTGACAACATATGTCCATATTCAAACCTGTATGCAAATAGTTTTATAATCATTAACAATGGGAAACAATTCAAATGACCATCAACGGGTGAATGGACAAGCTGTGGTATGTCTGTTCTGTGGAATACTACTAGTCCAGCAAGAAAAAGAGCATGCTACTGGCATAGGCAGTAGTATGGATAAATCTCACATGCCTTACCAAAGCAAAAGAAACCAGACTCAGGTCAAAAGGCTACATGGGTTATGATTTAATTTATATGACATTCTGGAAGAGGTGAGAAATAAAATGTGTATGTATGTGTGTGTGTATGTATGTATATATACATACATATATAAATATATTTACAAAAAAGCTTGGTTGTAGCCAGGGGCTGGGAATGAAGGGAGCTGTTGAATACAAGGAGGTATGAACGGATGTTTTTGGGGTGATGGAAATGTTCTATATCTTGATTGTGGGAGTTATTTTACAACTGTATGAACTCATGAGAATTAGTAAATTGTATATCCAAAAGGGTCGATTTTACTGTATGAGATTATTCCTTGGTAATTATGACCCTAGAAAAATATTATAAATAAGCAGACATAAAACTTGATAGTTTGGTGACTGTGTTAGTCATGCTGCTATGAAGAAATACCCAAGACTGGGTAATTTGTAAAGAAAAGAGGTTAAATTGGCTCACAGTTCCACGTGGCTAGGGAGGACTCGGGAGAGTTACAATCATGGTGGAAGGCACCTCTTCACAGGTGGCAGGAGAGAGAATGAGAGTCAGCAGGGGAAATACCAGATGCTTATAAAACCATCAGATCTCGTGAGACTCACTCTTACCACAAGAAAAGCATGGGGGAAACTGCCCTCATGATTCAGTTACCTCCACATGGTCCTGCCCTTGATACATGGGGATTATGGGGATTACAATTCAAGGTGAGATCTGGGTGGGGACACAGCCAAACTTTATCACTGACCTTCCTCTGTGTGGCTTCAGGATTTTTGTCCTTGTGGTAACGATGGTTATGAAAGGACTCTCCCCACTTCCTCTGTGAAAATCCATAGGCTGCCTCATGTGGATATCTGAATCTGCCAAGCCACTGCCGGAGCTGGGGCCACTACTGCCTTCTGGGCCGTTAGTTCTGCTGTCCCAGTGGCTGGGTCCCAGGCTCTGTCTCTGAACTTCCACTTGTTCTGTGTCCCATGCCAGCGCCTTTCCGCCGCTGACAACTGACATATTTTCTGCTGCTCCAAGCTACTTGATGGTAATTTTTTTCAGCCAGGATAGAAATGGTTTCCTTTTCCTGGTAGGCTACTTTTCTGTGGTTCTCTTTGAGGAATTGCTTGAGTCCTTAGGTATCATGGCTATTTTAATGTTTACACAAGGCCTGTTCCTTTCAGTGGGATGCTCATGCCATTAGGGTCCCTGGGACTGGAGCAGATTAAAGCAAGGCCACCACCTTGTTACACCCAGAACTTCCATTCTCAGCCTTGATGCCCAGGCCTGGGGCTGTGTCCGGTACTCCAGGATTTTCCTGCCTCCATTGCAGATTCTCCTTTTCTGCTTCCCTTGAAATATAGTTTCACCGGCATGTTTTTTCCACACACTTCAAATTCATCATGCCTGTTTCTGTGTCTGAACTCCAAGTTTGGCCATGGATCAGTTATTTCCCCAGGACATTCTAACACCCTATGCAAATCAATGCTATGAATTGATATTGAGGAGACCAAAGCTGGGATAATACCTAACTTCAGGTGCTCAGCTCAATTCTAGTTTTGGTTCAAAACGCTTTTTTATACAATGAAGATGTTTTTGTCTTCTAGCAGCCTCTATCTATTGTTTTCATTCTTCTCTTCCGGCATAGTGCTGAGTAAATAGAATACATCTTTTACATGACAGGCCTATTTGAAAACAATAATCATGTTTTTCTGGAATGTTCTATTTAGGCTACCTTAGCAAGGATGCTTGTCTGCTAGGGAGACCACATCCAGAGTTCTGAATTGAGATGCAGATCCTGTGTACAAGAAGGATATAGGAAGAGCTGGCTGTCAGAGGGGGAGAAGCGGAGATTCCCACACCACGTTGTAGGGAGAACCTGCTTCATGCTCGGGGTCTGCCTTCTCTTTCTAGGCAGAAACGTCTAAAGAAACAGCCTGGCATTGCCATGCCACCACTGAGCAAGAGACCTCCTTCTCATTAAGGAATCTGGAGTGAAATAACACAGCCCATGAAAAAGTTCTCTGTGGAGTTATCAGCATTTTTCGAATAAATTATTTCTAATTTTTGGCACCAAAATGGATTTAGCGTGTCCTAGGAGTATTGGCTTGAGCTGGATTCTGTATGGAGGCCCAGAGGGAGGAAAAGTCCTGGTTTTAATGGAAGAAACATCCCAGACACATGGAGGGAAAACTCAAAAACAAAAACAGAGAAGCATAATGTACCCAGCCCTCCTCAAAGCACATGGGAGTTGGCACCATAGACAGTTGTGGTGCTCAATCAAGGTTGAAACATAACCCAAACATTGGCGAGCCTGTGGGCCAACTCCCTACATTTCTGGAATGATCTTGCTGAGAAAAAGAAGTCGACTTCATCCACCAGAATTCTCTTTATTATTTCCCACCCAGGCTACTTCTTCTATCTTGTACTGGACCCATCCCTTTATGAGTGCAGTTCTGTCGCCCAAGCACAGATGAAGGCCCACTTCCCTCCCCATCCAGAACATTTTTTAGGTAGGGTCCTGTATTTATTTTAAAGAAAGATTTTGAGTCACTGTGGGGGAGAGTGACACCCAAGGGTATGCTCAGCTGAGGGCTATAATAAAAGATGCCCTTGGAACTGCTATGTGTATGATAAGTAGGGAAATTTGTGTTGCTTCTGAGAAAGGGGAGTAAGGAGAGGAAAAAAGAGAAAGAGATGAGGGGCAGCCAGGAGCCAGAAGAGACTTGCAGGGTTGGGGGTGGTCTTGACTCCTGAAAGGCTTCATAGAAGTTATTAAAATAACCAAATGGTTTGTGGGCATGGCCTTGGGGTGGACGTGCCAGAAGGGGCTGTGTATTGCACCTGCAATGGAATGGGAGAGACCAGAGCCTGTGGCTGGGCTGCAGGAACTGAGAGAGGTCTGAGCATGAGTTATACTTGTTTCCTTGTTTATTTCTTCCATTGAACTTGAACTCATTCTTTGGGGGGCTCTATCTTACTTGTCTTATGTATTTTCAGTGGCAGCCTTATACTGCCCCAAACAGAGAAGACCCTCAATCAATACTGTTCAAAGGAAAGGACAGGATAGACCTTTGCAGTAGAATCTTCTAATTTTGCAAGTACTAAAGGATAAGAGATAATTGAGAATGACTTGGAAACAGCAAAGTCCCAGTATTGATTTCTTGTAGTTTACAGATTAACTTTTCTTTAAATCTTGTCTTCCTTATCTTTGCAAGTGTAGTCCTGATGTATTGGTCTAATGCAGATGCACCTGCCCCAAGAAGCCTCTTCTATGCTCCTAATTGGGCATCATGGTACATGATCTAGAATGATGGAAAATTATAATTGAGAAGAGACATTAGAAGTCATTTAGAGATATTCTGATCCCTGAACCTTAACGTTAAACATAACCCTGACATTTAAGTAACCCTAAATGTCACTTAACATTTTGTGTCTTTAGGGTTTTTTTTTGTTTTATAAAATGTCTTTTACTTTAAAATGAGGCTTCTCTGGGCCTGTCAGCATAGATGTGTGTCCCACACAGGAATAAACCTAACTTAAGAGCATGACACATGATCAGCATAAAATCTGTGCTGAAAAATGCTTCACAAATGTTTTACAAGAAATAAATGTTGCTATTTCAAACCACAGTGGCTTCCTGGTAAATCAAAGATCCTTTTGTTTCATGGAGCACCTTGAGTTAGGATACTCAAAGTAGTCTCGGAGCTCAGTGTTGGAACTGGAGTTGGAGAAAGCCAAGTTGGAGTTCTAATCGAAGGTGTGAAGGGTAATTTGGGAGAGAGAAGAAAAGAGAAGATGAGAGGAGGAAATGCAAGAAAAGACTGGTGAGAAGGCAATAGTTAGGCTGATGGGTAATGTGGCCCTGGAAATTGTGCCATGGCAGTATCTGAGAGTCAAAGTGGCGGTTGTCCATGTTCTTATGATGTGGCCCTGCCCCCGCTTTCATTTCCTGCAAACTTTGAGCTGAATTTTTTTTTTTTTTTAGTAAAGTGATCAATTTTCCCCAGGAATTCATAGGAATCTTGGGGATGGAATTTTACCTTCAATAGCATGTAGAATGGAGGTTTGAGGAATCCCATCTAGAGCTTCAGGCATAGAGGACTCCAGAAGATAACTGGGTTACACAAGGCTGTTTAGTATCATGGAATCTTATACATGCACGAACATTATCACATGAAATTCATGTATTTTAAAACAGGTGATGAAGATAGACATAAAAGTCATAAATAGTCAAACCTCAGCTGTAAAGTACAAACCATCAATCCAGTACCTTTCATACAGTTTTTATCTTCCCCTGGAATGAATTTTGATGATGTCCTTATTGCACAAGAGATCTTGTAGCTAGCGACCAGAAGATGAAAATCTTTATCAATGTGAATTTGAAGGACTTGGGAAAAAAGATGGTCTTAGTGATACATTATCCTAACAGCTTCCATGGTAAAGACACCCAAATGAGAGTGTCTAGTGGCATTTCTGCAAACCAGTTCTGAGCATAGTGAAATTCAGGGATTTGACACTCCCAGTGGGAGAGTATTAATGCTATGATAACCTATAAGTCAATCTCTACCTAGATAGCTTTATTTCTGAAAAGACCTTGCTGGAAGATGAGATTGCTTGAGTTTTTCTGACGACCAATTAGAGTATTTGCTGCATCAGAATGCCACTGAGGGTGGCTAGGGAGCCTGTCCATCTTGATATCTCCTCTGGCATCTTGCCCATTCTTGTTCATACTATCTTCCTAGTCATTCACGCTGTTCTTTTCCCATTTGAACCCAGAGGTTAATGAGAACATTGGGCATAAATGGCAACATATACAGCCAAAGCTCCCAGGCCTCATGCAAAGCCAATGTGAAGGGAGACTAAGTGGCAGGTGGCTTGTTCACCTGTCTGTCCTTCTTGTGGCATGCTGGTTCATAAGTTCACTTTCAGCTTTCTTATAAGCTAAGGCAATGAAGGAATTATGTCTATGCCCAAGCTGATGGACCAAGATGGTAATGGTGTCACTGAGCAGGGTGAGCCCAACAATAATATAGATTTAAAAACTCAGCAATGTTCTTGAAGTGTAAGCAGTCATCTGTAAGTTGTCAAAGATCAGGCAACCTTCCTTCATCTTGTGACTATAGATGCAAAGTTGTCACACTATCCTTGATTAAGACTGCGTACCCCAAATTTTTAGCTACATCAGGACGTGCTTTTCTCATGGCAATCCCAATATCTACTTTCTTAGAGCATTGACTCCATTCTCTGTCAAAGCATCCTGTCTCTGATGGCTCGCCCAGCTTCTGTTGGGGAGATGTCTGAACAAAAATGGTGTCTGAGAAGATCATTAAGAGCTCACTCAGCTATTCTTGACTTATGTTCTTCAGCTGCACTCCTCTGAGATCTCCAGGGCCCCTTCATCACCATGAGAAAGCATTCATTATTAGGATCATCAGCTCATATATGAGGAGCTGAAATTTGCTGGTATAATCAAAAGAGTTTTCAGCCTGGCTACTTTGCAGTTTCATTTTCTAATTTCCATGACATAACCTAAGATGACTGCTGAGAATTTTCAAGGGCAGTTTCTGGGGCATTTTCAACCATAACTTTCTCCATGTTGGGAAGACTTTCATGTCCTGGTTTGAACTCAACATAGTTACACAACATTATTATTATTATGAATAAGGAGTCCCAGATTCCAGAGCCTTGGGTGAAGACTTGGGCTGACTGTTCTTCACATGTGTCAGCCACATTAATCTGTTACACCATGGATGGATACTGCTGTGAGTCAGGGTGCCAGTCTTGTCAGTGCAAATGATGAGGTGGAACTGACGGTCTCCAGCACTTCCAGGTTCTTCATCAGGCAGTTCTACTTGGCCATCCATTTTCTGCCAGTAACAGAGTGACAGTGACAGTGACTAGGAGGCCCTTAGGTACATTGGCCACATGATGCCAATGAGGAAGATGGAGGAGTTCAACACATGACACTTCATGGACACTGTGATGATGAAGAAAGGGATGCCTATGAATTCCTGCCACAATGCAAGCAAGGTGTTGATCTCACTGGCAATGAGTGTCTTCTCATTTCCAGCTTCTGAAGTCAGTGAGGCCAGCTGTCCAGTGATGGTGCCATTGTCTGTGTTGGCAACTCTGCCAGTTGCTGTGCCTTCCAAACAGGTTGTGGAAGAGAAGACAGTATTTTTTGTTTCCAGGGGATTGTCATGAGACAAGTCAAATGAGCAGGACAGGGGCTTGGACATCCCATGGATAGATGAGTTATCTACCTACCTCCCTGAAAAGCCAGCAATCTGATATCTGTAGAAATTGTCTTATCCTTTAATCTCCACTATATCCTAGTCACCAACTGTTATGCAGGGGTTGCATTCTTCTCTGCATCTCAGACAACAAGAGCTTGCTGAAGAATAATTTTACTGAAGGTGGCCATGATGTTGGTGCTTTTCAACTCTTGGTGATAAGCAAAGATTCCCACAACCAGAGCAGGCATAGAACTCACACACACATTGTCTACAGAGTACTGAATGCTAAATGCAACCCAGCACAGGAATGCCACAGAAGGATGAAGAACGCTTGCACTGAAACTTGACAATCTTTGATATTTCTTTGAGAGGCCTGAGGGCAATCCCAAGCCAGGAGTTCTGAAGCTCTCATGCTGGAGAGACCTGTATAATGTTGTACCGTATTTATCTTTCCGTCCCTTATTGCTGAATTTGTGGTTAAGTTTTTTCCTGTGTTCCTATTTCTGGTGATTGTTTTCGAGTTCCAAGCAGTTGTTCCTCAGGCACCTGTACTTTTCCTTGCCTCTCCCTTTGGCTTTTTTCTCTACAGTTTTAGTTCCACTGAACCGCACCAAGCAAATTTTTGGTGTTGTCTTGTCCATGATGTGGATGACATGGGTACTGGTGGATAAGGTTGGGTTGCATGAGGGTACAACTCCAGGAGTCCAGACCCCTGGAGCCCAGGGGTCTAGCTGCAGGAGCTCCAGACAGGGACACCAAAGGGCCAATGTCAGCCTGGAAATCAGGCTGGCATCCTGCAGCCCATTGAGTTCAGCACCTGAGACCTGCTTTCTGTCTTATTTCCATTCATTTCTTAACTACTCTACCAGGTTGGAAGTATTCTGAGGGCAGAACCTATGTTTGTTTTATCATTGTATTCTTATCACATGGGAATTCGATAATAAATACTTGTTGAATGAATAAATGACCTCACAATTTAGGGTGTGTGGGTTTGTGTCCACCATTTGGCAGAGAAATGTAACCACTGATGGAAGAGATAAAGCCTGAATGAATGAACTTCATAAAGCAAGAGGCTTGAACCAGCTCCACAGTCTTCAACTGGGGCCCCTGGGAGTCTTTCTGAGGAAAAAGGTTTATAAATCAATCTAAGCCTTAGTTTCTGCATTTGTAAAGTCAGGGTGAAAATAGGAGAATGACAGCATATATCGCTTAGATTTGTTAGTATTTGATAATACATGTGGAGCATTTAGAACTATTTTTGGTACATCATGAGTGTATAAATTTAGTTATTAATATTAATATTACAATAAGTAACCAGAATATAAAAGCAATATGTCCACCACATTCTCATCACAGTCCCTGCAAATGGATCCTTATCTTAGCTAGTCATGACATTTTTGGTAGTTACCAACTTTAGAAGATTCATATAGTGGTCTTTTAGCCCTGTCTTCTTGAGAAATAATCCTATGCATCACCCTTTACAGCTTTTTGAAGGCAAGAAACATGTTACATTCATCTCATTATCCTGCATATCTAGCACAGTATATGACAAACAAAGGTGCTAAATACACCTTTTAGAGAAATAAATGAATGAATAAATGAATCCTATTCAAAGAAGGCATTGACATTAGATATTGGTTCAAAAATCATCTAGGATCAGTGGTGATTTAGTAGTGATGAAACTGAACCCAAACGCTGTCTTAGAGATCTTTACATTCCCAGAAGTTCTGATTATGTTATGGTTCATCTTGTAATCAACAACCCTCCCCTCCCTGAAACCCATTACAGATTTGGATCTACCAGCAGCCTCCACAATGAGGAGAGTGTTAACTGCCAGGCCTATCATAATTACCAGTCATTCAATCTGGGCTTTGGAGGATTAGTCTGATGTAACTCTCATCAGCTTCATCAAAAATGCCATGATCAATTTTAAAGAGTTGAACTGATATGGCTTATCAAGGGACTTTAGTTGCTATGACGCTATGGTCTGGCTTGATGCCCTCAGCCAAAGCCAAGTGTTGGGTGGATAGCTTGGCTCTCTCAAGAGCCTGCCTGGCTCACTCTGGTGGTATGTGTCAGGGTAGCAAGAATGCATTGCCTAAAGTAGGAATGTGGACCGCCTCTGAGGGCTGGAGAAAGAGGGGAACGGAGGGAGGGAGTTTTGGCTCCGATGGTAGACAAGAACTGGTTGTTCAAAGAATATGTAAACAGTCCTTGGCTCAAGCGTTCCTGCTGTTATCCATAGTTATTCATAATCAATATATCATGTGTACTGTTCTGGGACAGGAAAAAGGTGGAGTCCAACCAGGAGCAGATTGCAAGGCACACTGCAGATCTAGTGTGCAGAGGTGCAAACTTGGCCTAGGAATAAAGTGGTTGTGGCTGGGATACCATGACCTCAAGGGTGGCCTTGATGCTTAATCTTTAGTAAGAGCATGACTCATCCCAGGGACACCTGCAAAGCCCATGTTCTCAAAGAGCCACATCTTGGTTTGATGGTTGGAAAGACAGTAGTAGAAGTCCTGTTTGCTCAACCTACTCTTTTTCTATCCAGGCAAAAAGGCACTGATAATAATCTCATTCTCATCCCTCTTCTGATTATTAATGAATTTTAGCATATGGCACATTTTTAATATGAATAGGCTTACCTCACTGCATTGGAATTTGGATTTAGAAGGCAGGGCCTTAGGGCTTTGAAATGTTTTGTAGAAAGGGCAATGCCGTGTGAGGGCTTCTCTGTTACCATGCGCCCTTCCCACTGGAGGGAACAAACCACTGCACTAGAATGACTCAGCCCACAGCTGATAAAGATGCTGTGGTATAAGTTTCTGGCAATGTGGGCTTGATAGAATGAAGAATATGTTATTTCTTCTCTATGTTCAGCCACATTAATCTCCTGACATTTTTCCTGCCTAGAACCTTCGCTTCCCTGGCCTTTGCATGATGGGCTGATTTTCATTCTTCAGATTCCTGTTCAATGTCAGCTTCTCAGAGAAGCCTTCCCTGACCACTGCATGTCTAACATAGGTGTTCCCTCTCTACCTCCCCCAATATTCTTGTGTTAGTCCATTGCAGTACTATAAAGCGATATTGAGACTGGGTAATTTATAAAAAAAGGAGGTTTTATGGGCTCATTGTCCTGCACGTTGTACAGGAAGCTTGGTGCCAGAATCTGCTTGGCTTCTGGTGAGGCCTCAGGGAGCTTTTACTCAAGGTGGAAGGTGAAGCAGGAGTAGTCATGTTGAATGGTGAATGAGGAAGCAAGAGAGCAGGGAGGTGCCACACCCTTTTAAACAACCAGCTCTCATATGAACTACCAGAGTGAGAATTCACTTATCACCAAGGGGATGATGCTAAGCCATTAATTAGGGATCCACCCCCATGATCCAATCACCTCTCACCAGGCCCCGCTTCCAACATTAGGAATCACATTTCAACATGAGATTTGGAGGAGAAAAGCATCCAAACGATATCAATACTCTACGACAGTCCTCTGCTTCTTTCCTCTGTGGCCCTCTTCATAAATCTAACTACACTGATTCATTGGTTTATTGTCTTTAGAGTGTGGGCCCCATGAGGGCAGGCCTGCCTTGTGCTTGGTGTATTTTCAGGATACAGGACAGACCTAGCAAATTTAAAATATTTGAGTCCCTACCACGTGTACTTCAGTACTTTGGGAATTTCTCAGCATGTGAGTTAGATCTGGCTTCTTTTTATTTTTATTGCATTTTAGGTTTTGGGATACATGTGAAGAACATGCAAGATTGTTGCATAGGTACACACATGGCAGTGTGGTTTCCTGCATTCCTCCCCATCACCTATATCTGGCATTTCTCCCCATGTTATCCCTCCCCAACTCTCCAGTCCTCGCTGTCCCTCCCCTATCTCCCCACCACAGACCCCATTGTGTGATGCTCCCCTCCCTGTGTCCATGTGTTCTCATTGTTCAACACCTGCCTATGAGTGAGAACATGCGGTGTTTGATTTTCTGTTCTTGTGTTAATTTGCTGAGAATGATGGTTTCCAGGTTCATCCATGTCCCTACAAAGGACATGAACTCATTGTTTTTTATGGCTGCATAGTATTCCATGGTGTATATGTGTGACATTTTCCCTGTCCAGTCTATCATCCACGGGCATTTGGGTTGGTTCCAGGTCCTTGCTATTGTAAACAGTGCTGCAATGAACATTCCTGTGCATGTGTCCTTATAGCAGAATGGTTTATAATCCTTTGGTTATATACCCAGTAATGGGATTGCTGGGTCAAACAGAATTTCTATTTCTAGGTCCTTGAGGAATCACCACACTGTCTTCCACAACGGTTGAACTAATTTACACTTCCACCAACAGTGTAAAAGTGTTCCTATTTCTCCACATCCTCTCCAACATCTCGTCTCCAGATTTTTTAATGATCGCCATTCTAACTGGCGTGAAATGGTATCTCAATGTAGTTTTGGTTTGCATTTCTCTAATGACCAGTGATGATGAGCATTTTTTCATGTGTTTGTTGGCCTCATATATGTCTTCTTTTGTAAAGTATTTGTTCATATCCTTTGCCCAAGGCTGTGGGATTTTTTATTGGGATTGCATGAAATGGG
>CAUYLG010051235.1:0-37009 GCA_963573385.1 Cacajao melanocephalus | reverse complement strand
GAATTGCCACACTGTCTTCCACAATGGTTGAACTAATTTGCACACCCACCAACAGTGTAAAAGCATTCCTGTTTCTCTGCATCCTCTCCAGGATCTGTTGTTTCCTGACTTTTTAAGGATTGCCATTCTAACTGGTGTGAGGTGGTATCTCAATGCGGTTTTGATTTGCATTTCTCTAATAATCAGTGATGATGAGCATTTTTTCATATGTTTGTTGGCCTCATATATGTCTTCTTTTGAGAAGTGTCTTCATATCCTTCTTCCATTTTTGGATGGGTTTGTTTGTTTTGTTCTTGTAAATCTGTTTTAGTTCTTTGAGGATTCTGGATATTAGCATGTATTGGCAACAAAAGCCAAAATAGACAAATGGGACCTAATTAAACTTCAGAGCTTCTGTACAGCAAAAGAAACAATAATTAGAGTGAACTGACAACCAACGGAATGGGAAAAAATTTTTGCAATCTACCCATCTGACAAAGGGCTAATATCAATTTTTTGATATATTATTTTCTAATAGAAAACTAAAGCCATGTTTCATTGCTGTATAACAAACTACTCAAAATATATTAACTTAAAACAGCTACCATTTTATTTTCTCATGATTCAGTGGATCTGCAATGTGGGCTGTGCTCTGCTGGGCAGTTGTTCTGTCTGTCCCACCTCAGCCATTTAGGCAGCTCAAGTAAATTGAAATAATCTGGCAACTTACAAGCGGATTTTGGTGGTTAATATTAGGTGTCAACTTGATTGAAGGATGTCTAGATAGCTGGTAAGGTTTGTTTCTGGGTGTGTCTGTGAGGGTGTTGCCAGAGGAGATTAACATTTGAGTTAGTGAACTGGGAGAGGAAGACCCACCCCCAGTGTGGATTGGACCATCCAATTGGCTGACAACATGGGTAGAACAAAGCAGTTGGAAGAAGGTGGGATAAGGTGGCCTGCTGAGTCTTCTGTCTTTCCTCTTCCTCCCATGCTGGATGTTTTCATGTGTTCCTCTTGCCCTTGGACATCAGACTCCGGGTTCTTTGGCCTTTGGACTCTTGAACTTAATCCAGTGGTTTGCTGGGGGCTTTCAGGCCTTCAGCCACAAACTGAAGTTGGTACTGTCAGCTTCTGTGCTTTTGCGGCTTTTGGATTCAGACTGAGCCACTTCTGGCTTCTCTCCTCCCCAGCTTGCAGATGGCCTACCATGGGATTTCACCTTGTGATTGTGTAAGCCATTCATCCCTAATAAACTCCCTTTCACATATACATATATTCTGTTAGTTATGTCCCTCTGGATAACCCTGACTAATACAAGGCTGGAAGGATTAAAATGTTTTCACTCACATGGCTGGTCATTCATGCTGGTTATCCACCAGCCTGCTTCATTCCTGTCCTCCTCCAAATCATTTTGTAAAACAAATGAGACGTGTTTTTCCTGCTTGAAACCTTTCACTTTTACTAAGACCTTTTACTTAGGCTTTAAAGTTTATTCTCTTTAGTAAGATTTATAAAATCCTTCATGATGTGGCCTCCACCTCTCTCCTGCTCATTATAGATGAGAAGACTAATTATAGTATTTGAAAAAAGATGAGGTAGTGTCAGTAGGACCAGGAAATGGAAGAAACAGCACTATATGGTTTGCAAAAGTCCCCTTCCCCAAAGTGGTGATGTAATTTACCAACCCAATCAGTACACTTTTGAAAATAAAAAGGGCTCTCTTAATAATTATGCCAGGATAGCAGGCATGAACCCATACTGCTCTGACACAGCAGGATCCGAACCCACCCTTCCCCACACTTACCCATATCTTTGCCTGTACATCTATACTCTACCTAACAATACTCTACATCTATACTTTACCTAACAATAACTCAAACTTACCCTAGTGTTTCATGACACTAATGCTTTGGCATAAATGTTCCCTCTATTTGAAATGTATTTTATCAACTGCAATCTCCATCAAGATTCCTCTCAGAAACCTACCTTGAACCTTTTACTGAAGTTAACCATCTTTTCTTTTAAATACTATCTCTATTCTAGTATTATATGTAATTAACACAGATAATTGGAATCTGGATATTTGTTTTCTGTAGCCTTTTATGAGGAATTGAGAATTTCTTTTTATAACCTGCTTTTTTTGTTAGAACTTTTAGGTTTCAAGAAAAATAGGACTTTTATTATTATTATTATTTGGATGTGACAAGCTGCTGAATGTGCTAAGTAAAGGAACCAAAACTAATGAACTATTTGCTGCCCAGATAAAGAATAGTTATGGCCTGGGATATTGAAAAAAAGGCAAAAATCCAAAACTCATTAGTATGTGGTTTTACAGTGTATGCTATTTTAAAAGCAGATTTCTCTCTTAATTATTTTGTCCTTAGGCACAAATGAAGAGCAGTCTGGAACTGAACACATGTCAGCTGATATGAGAAGCAGAGTTTGTGCAGGGAGAAAACACAACAGGAAGCTAAAATTTATCTCAGTTAATTCACAAAATAAAATTTATCCATTTTGAAGATAAAGTGCCATTATTTCATTCTGCAACTTCAGTCTTTCATTCCAATAGCAGAATGCAGACTATCATACTTGAAGATTTATATATTCAGTAGCTCAAGATAGACAATTGAGCAGATGACAGTTTCATGGCATAATACGCATTGCCAGCTACTAATTAAAAGTTAACTCATGGCAAATTCGTATCAGACATCTGGAAGAAAACTGATTAAGTTTCCTTTAAAGCATCCTTGCGATCAAGCTTCTCACATGAAAATGAAAAATAAGCTGAATATTAATAAAGGTTAATAGAACCTGAAAAAGTATTAAAGTATAGAAAAATTACATAGGAAAACTTTTGCTCTGGAAAACAGCTTGAAATGCTTGTCCTTTAAAACTCCATAGACGATTTCCATATTCACATCTATATTTGTCATGCCAGAAAAGGATGAAAGGGAGGAAGGAAAGGAATGTCAGTGTCTGGAGAGGAACAGGAAATCCTATGTGCTTCAGGGATTCAGGCTTTACATCATACATATTTGAGATGTTAACTCACACTAAAGACAGATCAAGTCTTTTCCTTAATTACATATATACACTATTGTGGGTATACTTGCAGAATTAAACTTAGTGGGGTTTTTTTTCAGTGTTTCTTCAGGATATTTGACAAATCCACAACTGAGGTAAAATTTAGTTGGAAATACTTACAAAAGAAATGCCACATTTTCCATCTATTAACTGATTTCTAACTACATAGATTTGTGCCCTAATTTCTTAATAATAGCTCAAACAACAAAGACAGTAATACTTTACAGTGGAAATAATGATTTCAGAATCAAAAATTACTGAAGAGCAAAACTGACTTTCATGTTTATTTGAGGACAGTTTGTGAACCAATGATTTTCAAATTAAGTTCTTATCTCCTCTATTATATGATTCTTATGGTAGAATTGTAGTTGGAAAAGTGGTCCATCATGACTCATCTCAGTCCTTCACTACAAAATGCTGCAATCATCAAAGCCTGTAAAATCATTTTCGCAGAGCTGTAAGGAGGTAAATTATCATATCTTCACTGGGGTCTATGTGTCTAAAAGCAGAAGTTGGACTAATTGAACTCATTTACAGAGTTCAATTAAATGAGGTTATTGAATTGTTATGGTGAACAATCAAATAGCATAAGACTTCTACCCTTTTTCAATATCACCATAAAATCAAGCCCAGAAAGAAAATTTCAGATTATGTAAATAAAAATGTTATATTTAGATAGGTAATAGGAAATGAATTTTTCTCATTATCCATATTCCAGATATAAGCTACTTTGATAAAATCTGTCTATAAAATGAAGTACAATTATTTCTATATTTCTAAATATTGCTATATTTGGCTTCACATAGTCTAATATGACTTCACATATGGATTACTGACCAAACTTTTCATTTTTAATTCAAATATTTTTTATTGTGTAATCACAGCATACATTTTGATTATTTAGCATATTGCATATTAGAGAACAAGAAAGACTATTTTGAAAAATAAAAACAAATTAATGTCTGCAATTGAAATGTTACATAAATTAACTTCTTTATAGCATACTGAATTTATTCATTCCCCATTTCTTTGCCAAAAATATAACAAAATAGAAAAATAGATATAATTTATCATAACTACATTGAAGAAGAAACTGAAAATTTAGAGAAAAAGATATACTAAAAATGACCATTGGTACCATCAGAAAGACAAGATAAGGCATAAAACCTGGCTTGTGACGTCAAGGAACTAAGTATGGCATAAACGAACACCTAATTTCTTTTCATCCTGGACACATAGGCTGTATTCCCCACTCTCCTTGCAGTTACGGTAGCCAGATAACTGAGTCTTGATCAAGGAAATGTGAACCACAGAGATGTGCCCCACTCCCACACCCAGGCTACACAAGCCTCTCATGCATAATCTCACTCTCTCCCTACTCTAATATTTAAAGAAGGATGAACTCACAAACTGGAAGGAGTCTGGTTTTTTGAATGGCCACATAGAAGGCGATTCATATATTGACTCCAGAAATATCCACATTAGCTCTTGTGTGAGTGATAAATAACTTATTGTGTTAAATGACTGAAATGTTTTAGTTTATTACAACAGTTAACATTACCTACCATACTCATACAGTAAGGCAATTCCTTGATTAGAGACAAAAAATATATTCAATTTTTAAGGAAAACCAAATTTGAGTATTCTTATTCTTAATTTTATACGTAAAAATGAGGTGCTCCTCATAAAAATGTGTGAACAATATATATACCAAAATTAAAACTGTACATCTAATACTTACAGTAAGTTTTTTTCAAAGCTGGAAGACAGTAAAAATTCAGACATTATTTGGTCACAATGACTTACTAAAAATCTATTGTAATGTGGTCCAAAAGTATAAACTTTTGTTTGGTCATCTTTATGAAAAAACAGAATTTAAACAAATAAAGGAGAGGATGAGGGTCATCAATTTTCAAACATTTTCCATTTTAATTCACACCAAATAATGCTATCATGTATGACACACTCCCATATTACCAGGTGCAACTTCATCTTTTCCTGTCAAGAAAGATAATGGGATGCAAGGGCATAAGAATAATATAATCATTAGGTGAATCTTAACTTCACTCTGACTTAATTTTATCTTAAATAATTTGTCAACTTTAAGATTTTCCCAATGTTGAGACATAAATAGTAATACATTGTAGCACTCTGCTTTTTGTTGTGGTTAGAATGACTCTGATAGAATTCGTTTTTTGGTCTGTCAGAGAAAGCCAAGACCAGTATCCTAAGGCTTTTTGACAAATAAGTCAGTTCTGGTCACTGCTTCCTCAGTAGTTTGCTGTCTCTGCCATCTCTTCAACAGAGTGATTCCCAGATGACATCTCCCTCAGCATCTGGAGATGGGATGGCTCTGATTGCTGCAAGAGCTCCTCCCTCTTAAGGAACCACAGGGAGGCTGGGAAGGCATGCTGGCCTTTTGCCTCAGCAAGGCAAAAACTCATGAAAAAAAATTTATGAAAGCAAAAGGGTTCAAAGAATGGGGCAGCCAACAAGAGTACAAATAGATGCTATAGAACATGTATAGAATTAAAATAAAAAATGAGACTTCTAACTTTACAGTAGAGAATCCTGGCCCACACATCACCCAGACAATGAAGGTTAACATAGCCGGTGATAAGTTAGTCATGTTGATAACGTGTACTCCCCAGAAACAGGTGATGAGAATAGAAACTATTTCTGTGGTCACTCTTCACAAAACCTCATAATCCCAGTTTGACCATAAACAAAGCATCAGACAAAACCAAATCGAGAGCCAAATATCTGAACAGCACTACAACCATCAAAGTAATCAAAGACAAGTAAAAAGAGAACTGTCATGGAGCAGAGGAGGCCAATGAGACATGATGACTAAATATGGTGTAGTATCTTGAATAGTATCCTGGAACAAAAAAAAGACATTAGGGAAAAACTAGTAAAATCTGAATAAAATATGGACTTTAGTTCATGTACTGATATTGGAGTAATGTACTGATATTGGCTCTTTAGTTGTGTCAAATGTACCATAGAAATGTAATGTTCTTAACTATAGGAGAAACCACATGAGTAAAGAGTATATGAAACTCTCTGTATGAGTTTTCCATATTTTCTGTAAATATAAAGCTAAATTCCAAAACAAAAATATATTTTTTAAATAATGCTTTTGCCCCAGCTAGCTAATGTTTGTGTGTACCCTGGTATGAAAAATACTCTCCAGTTTTTCCCCTTCATTTTGCACAAAACAATAATGACTGGTATAGTTCTTTGAAATAGCAGTCTTACTAATTTTTTAAATTTTCTGTTAAATGTCATTGTCACTTGCGGTTTTCTTTCATTTTAACAAATATTTATTCAAAGTATTTAAAGTTTATAATATTCTATTTCTACTGCCTTCACAAATAATTACAACCAACTATGATTAATGATTTTCTTAGACATCAGATCTGGAAAATATTTCTTTGCTGATGTTATAATATGATCTAGATAGCAGGAGTTCAAAGTTACATATTTTGATAGAGGCCGGGGCTGGGAATGTTCTTGTCCCTATTAAAAGGCAGGATTAAATGGGCATTTAGTATACAATTACAAAGATTAAAGAGTTTAATCAGTTATTCTTATTGAATGAAAGGCATCTCCTCACCATATGGAGGTGAGCTGTGGAGGATTTGCCTCAAGAATTTAATAACCACTATAAAATTTGTTCTGAACATTTCTGATAAATATTATGAGTTATAAAATTTGTGTTTGATCAAAATGTTAGGTCCAAACGCTTTCATTAAAGTCAAATTCATACTCAAGAACATACTTGTGTGTCTGAATTCTTAGCCACCTAGGAGTAACCTTATTTTAAGATGTTATTTTAATCCAGTTGGATGCTGACTCCATCACAGTTTCAAAGGAGAAAGAATTGTAAGCCTTTTGGGCAAGATATAGGTTTCCTGAGAAGGTTTTTAGCAACCCTGTGTTCATAGGCATGCAGTAAACACTGTGTCTGCCCAGAATGTCATAGTACCTCTCTGCCAAAATTCAAATGCTAATTCTGATGTTTATAATACATGAAAAGGCTTTTGGTTATAACAACCTTCGTGATACAAGGCTGTTATTCTAAAGATTCTCATCAAAGGCACTTTTACATAAAAATTATTAAAAGAAGCAAAATGATGTTTTATGGCAACATACACTTATGTGACATTGTAGGAGATAAATTTTTATAAATGATGAAAATGATCTTTAAGGAATGTACTTTTAAAGTCCATATATATGAGTAATTTGATTGATCCAAAGTAGGTCTCTGACAATTTTCTTCCTAGTGAAAGCTACTGAATAGCTTGTCTGCATAAAAATTCTTGGAGATCATATTGCTAGCTTATTAATGGACCCAGCCATAGAGGCTGGATAACTCTAGACCATAACTTGATGAACAACATTTAGTACAAAAATTTCCAATGTCAAAATTACTGATTAATACATGCTAGCCTTCTCTACATAGCTAAATATGCCAACTGTTTCTGCATTCTCATAGAATTTATTTGTGAAATTGCTGATCACAGTTTAATGATTACTTTTTTATTTGTGTTATATTTCTCTCCATTGATAACATTTTACCCCATTATTTAAGTAAGTAGGATTTCTTCTCTGTACTACTTATATTTTTGCCATACTCACAGGTAAACTGCACATATAGTGGATTGTATGTAATTGAGTCCAGAGGACTATTTAAAAAGTAATGTGATTTTAAACTATGTACATACAATCACTCAAGTTCTGACTCGTGGCTGCAAAGTAAGCATAACTAAAATGGATACTGCCTATCTGCCTACAGTAGGATAAAATCTTCCTATTAAAGGGGCTTGGCTCTAATTATCTTTGTGTCTCCAAAATCATTCAAAGAAATTTCTTACACTATTAAAAAATGAATGGATATGTGTTAATAAATAATTGAGATACTGTTACTTTTTTAGCCAAGATTGATTCTGCGCACAGGCATATGATGACCAACTATGCAGCACAATGTAGGGTGGAAATTTGTTCGATAGAAAACAGAAGTTCCTGAGGCTAGTCCTTTCCTATTAATTCGGCAGCAAATATTAAATTTCTATGTCTATACTTTTTAGACTTTTAGGCTCCATAGAAAACACTGTCTTCTTGAGTAAATGTGACAGACATTCAATTAGTTTTTGATGGAGACATGATGGTAACTGGCAAGAAACAGTCTGAGAGTGATTGGCTTGAAGCGTCATATCATTTAAGGTTTTTAGCAAGGGCTAAAAAGTAGAGTAATACAAACTCTTTGGGGACTATAAAGAGGTAGTGAAGTCTCTCAGAAGAAAAATTCCTGAATTCACAATTCTAACACTGATTATAGGAGTGATTTTATGGTAAATATAAACATGATTCTTAGCAGGTCCCTTATGCTTTGCTTTCACAAACATTTTATAGCTATAATTTGTCTTAGAGAAGTTGTCAATCTTCTATTTTAGCTTCTACCCTAAATTTAGATCATCAAAAAAAAATTTAGATCAACAAAAAGCTGTAAAACATACTGATAGGTTTAGCTATCAAAATTGTTATAGTGGTTACTTTAGTGTTTTAGTTGTCAATGGCTGGGGGTTAACTACTGTCACTCCATTGTCTTTCTATTTCAGAGCTCAAGCTAAAGGGAGAGTTCCTCTGTGGAAACAGAAAATGGTAAAAGAATTACTACAAGTTTAGATGTTTCTTAAAACTTGCACTTAGACATTGTGTACCTCATACTCGTTTATGTTTCATGGTCATAAACAGAGGAAGATTAAGTGGCCTGGACTCCTAATGTTCTCTCACTCCCTTACAACCTCCAACTCCAGTTTTAATGATAGAGTCTCTTATCACATATTTGATGGCTAATTTTAGTTGCCAACTTTACTAGATTAAGGGATACCCAGCTAGCTGGTAAAGCATTATTTCTGAGTGTGTCTTTGAAAGGGTTTCTGGAGGAGATTGGCATTTGAATCAGTAGACTGGAGTCAGGAAGAGCTACTCTCAATATGAGTGGGTACCATTGAATTGCTTAGGGCTTAGATAAAACAAAAAAGCAAAAGAAAAGCAAATTATCTATCTTCTGGAGCTAGGACACCCTTCTTCTCCAGCCCTGGGACATCAGAACTTAAGGCGTTCCAGCCTTTAGACTCTAGAATGTGCACCAGCTGCTCCCGAGTTCTTCAGGGCTTTAGACACAGACTGATAGTTACACTGCTGGTTCCCCTTGTTCTAAGGCTTTTGGACTTGGACTAAGTCATACCACTAGTTTTCTTGGTTGTCCACCTTGCAGATGATCTATTTTGGGACTTCTTAACCTCCATGACCCCATGAGACAATTCTCCTAATAAATCCCCTCTTGTCTGTCTGTCTGTCTATCTATATACCTACCTACCTACCTACCTGCTTACCTACCTGTATTAGTCAGGGTTTTCTAGAGGGAAAGAACTAATAGGATAGATGTATATAATGAAAGGGAGTTTATTAAGAAGTATTGACTCACTTAAACACAACATGAAGTCCCACAGTAGGCCATATGCAAGCTAAGGAGCAACGGATCCAGCCCAAGTCCCGAAACATCGAAAGTAGGGAAGCCAACAGCACAGCTCTCATTCTACGGGTGGAGACCTGAGAGCCCTTGGTAAATACCTGGGGTAGGTCCAAGAATCCAAAACCTGAAGAACCTGGAATCTGATGTTCAAGGGCAGGCAGCATCCAGCACAGGACAAAGATGGAGACCAGAAGACTCAGCAGGTCTAATCCTTCCAGGTTCCTCTGCCTGTGCTGGAAGCTGATTAGATGGTGCCCACTGCCCACCCACATTGAGGGTCGATCTGCCTCCCCCAGTCCACTGACTCAAATGTTACAGACACACTTGCAGACACACCCAGACACTAAAGTGTTAATCTGCTTTGGCAATACCCTTGCATCCTTCAATCAAGTTGACACTCAGTATTAACCATCAAAAGTCTACCCCTTGTCAATTGGAATCCATACATATCTGAAATCATACATAATCTTCAAATAAAGACAATACTAAGGTCATAATTACACCTAACATAATACAACTATCCTTTGTACAACTGGAAACACACCAATCCCAAACCCAAATATTATTACATAAAGTTAACAACACTTAAATATTGATGTAAAATCAGTAAACCTTATGTCACATCATAAAGGAGAAAGGAAATAAAGAGAAGTATTTTTAGTACAAATGTATACATGCACAAACATATTCTTAACAAAAGAAGGAGGAAATATGACAATCACAGTCATATCTGCAGCTGGTCACATGGTCATAGCTGGTATTGATAATTACCTTCTTCTATTACCCATTCTGTATTTCCTTTGCCTTCAGCAAGCACCTCACTAGGTGGCAGATTTTTTCCTGGTGGAGTGACCAAAACTGTCATTCCTGAAGGTTCTGGGTCATTTGCAGTCCTGTCTGGATTGGCTTGTTGTAGTTTCCCATTGACCTTAATCACAGAGCATGGTAATATTAAGAGATGACCTAATGGTTCTCCTATATTTCATGCATACTCTTCCTTACCTCCGTTGTGGAGGAGTAGACTGATGTCATCTTGATAGTCTGGGTCAATCAACCCAGCCAACACTGTAACTCCCTTCTAAGCCTGTTGATTAAACGTGGAGGACACCAAAGTGTCCAGGTGGCAATCTTAACTTCCATTGTTGTGTCTCTTGGTGGCAGCATTCCTCCCTCTGGAACTAAGACCTCTAGGCCAGCAGAACATAATGTCTCAGCAACAGAAAGCAAAACTTTTGCTAGTGGATTACCAGTGGTGCGAGAGAGTAGTGCTTCCACCCCTTGATTCCTGGACCTGTGAATCCTGGTTATGGGAAAAATAATACCATATATTGGATGCTGATTCATAGCATATATGGCTTTCCAGAGAACTTTTCCCCAGCCCTGCAAAGTACTGTCATCTAGTTGGCATTGTAGTTGTCACCTCAAATGGCCATTCCACCATTCTATCAATCCAGCTGCTTCAGGATGATGGGGAACATGGTGAGAGCAGTTAATTCCATGAGCATAAGCCTACTGCTACACTTCTTTAGCCATAAAGTGAGTGTCTTTGGCAGAGGCAATGCTGTGTGGAATATGATGATAGTGGCATTCTGTGATTCCATGGATAGTACTACTTGGCAGAAGCAATGCATGCAGAATAGGCAAACCCATATCCAGTGGAAGTGTCAATTCCAGTAAGGACAAACCTCTGCCCATTCCATGATGGAAGAAGTCCAAGGTAATCAACCTGCTACAAGGTAGCTGGCTGATCTCTGTGAGGAATTGTCCCATTTCAAGGGCTCAGCATTGGTCTCTGCTGCTGGCAACTTGGACACTCGGCAGTGCCGTAGCCAGATCAGCCTTTGTGAGTGGAAGTCCATGTTACTGAGCCCATGCATAACCTCCATCCCTACCACCATGGCCACATTGTTCATCGGCCCAGTGAGCAATGACGGGGGGCTGGGGAAAGAACCTGAGTGGTGTCCACAAAAAGGGTCATCCTATCTACTTGATTATTAAAATCCTCCTCTGCTGAGGTCACCTGTTGGTGAACACTCACATAGGATACAAAGATCTTCGCAGTTTTTGACCGCTCAGAGAAGTCCGTCCGCATACCTGTTCCTCAAATCTCTTTGTCACCAATTTTCCAATCATGCTTCTTCCAAGTCCCTTACCATTCCACCAAACCATTGGCCACAGTCCATGAATCAGTATATAATATCACATCTGGCCATTTCTCTTTCCACACAAAGTGCACAAACAGGTGCACTGCTCAAGGTTGTGACCACTAGGAAGATTTCCTTTCACTGCTGTCCTTTGGAAATGTCCTAGAAAGTGGCTGTAGTGCTGCAGCTGTCCACTTTTGGGTGGTGCCTGCATATCATACAGAACCATCTGTGAAGTAGTCCCTAGTCCTTCTCTTTCTCTATCAACTGACCATAGGGAACTCTCCATGAGGCCACTGGTGCAGACTGGGGAAGAGAAAGCAGGTTGGCAAGAGTGGAGACCATAGGCATTTGAGCCACTTCCTCGTGTCACTTACTTGTGCCTTTAGGACCTGCTCGACCCTGATCACATATGCATTACTTCCATTTGATGATGGAATGCTGCTGTGCATGACCCCTCTGATGGCTAGATGGGTCAGAAAGCCACCAGTTTATAATAGGCAGTTCAGATCACATGGTGACTTGATGACCCATAGTCAAATGCTCAGTTTCCACCGAACACCAGTAACGGGCCAAGAGCTGTCTCTCAAAAATAAAGTAGTTATCTTCAGAAGATGGCAGGGCCTTGTTCCAAAATCCTAGAGGCCTCCACTGTTGCTCACCTATTGGGGCCTGCCAAAGGCTCCAAACAGCATCCCTATATACCACTGACACCTCAAGCACCATTGGATCTGCTGGTTCATATGGCCCAAGTAGAAGAGCAGCTTGTACAGCAGCCTGGACCTGTTGCAGAGCCTTCTTCTGTTATGGACCCCACTCAATAGTAGCAGCCTTTTGGGTCACTCAAAATGGGCTAGAGTAACACACCCAAATGAGGAATGTGTTCTCTCCAAAACCCAAATAGGACCACTTGGCATTGCACATCTTTCTTGGTTGTAGGAGGGGCCAAATGCAGCAACTTATCCTTCACCTTAAAAGGAATATCTCAACAGGCCCCACACCACTAGACCCCTAGAAATTTTACTGAGGTAGAAGATCCCTGAATTTTAGTCAGACTTATTTCTCATCCTCTGGCATGCAGATGTCTCACTAGTAAGTCCAGTGTGTTTGCTACTTCTTGAACTGGATCTAATAAGCATAATGTCATCAGTGTAATGGATCAGTGTGAGGTCTTTGGGAAGCCAAAAGCTATAAATGTCTCTCCAAATCAGATTATGATGCAAAGTTGGAGAGTTGATATACCCATGAGATAGAAAAGTAAAGGTTATTGCTGGCCTTACCAGCTGAAGGCAAATTGCTTCTGGAGGGCCTTATGGACAAGAATGGAGAAAAAGGTATTTTCCAAGTCAATGGCTGCATACCAGGTACGGCAGCTGCAATTAGAGTCACCACTTGGTTAAGCTTATGATAATCCACTGTCATTCTCCAAGATCCATTTGTCTTCTGCACAGGCCAAATGGGAGAGTTGAATGGGGATGTGGTGGGAATCACCATCCCTGCCTCTTTCAAGTCCTTGATAGTGGCACTAATCTCTGTAATCCCTCCAAGGAAACTATATTGTATTTGACTTACTATTTTTCTAGGTAGAGGCAGCTCTAATGGCTTTCATTTGGCCTTCCCCACCATTATAGCCCTCACCCTATGAGTCAGAAAGCCAAAATAGGGGTTCTGCCAGCTGCTAAGTATGTCTATGCCAATTATGCAACCTGACATTGGAGAAATGATCACAGGATGAGTCTGGGGACCAACTGAACCCAATGTAAGTTGAACCTGAGCTAAAACTCCATTAATTACCTGACCTCCATAGGTCATTACTTTAACTGGAGGATCACAGTGATGTTTTGGGTCCCCTGGAATCAACCTCAGCTCAGAGCCAATGTCCAGTAGACTGTGAAATGTTGGGTCATTTTCCTTTCCCCAGTGCAGAGTTATCCTAGTAAAAGGCCAGAGATCTCCTTGGAGAAGGATGAAAGAAAGATTTATTACATCAATTGTCGGTAATGTAGTGGGGTCCTTCCTCATGGAGACCCGCCTCACCTTCATTCAAGGGGTTCTGGGTCTGTAAACTGGCTCAAGTCTGGAAATTGACCGAGGACCATGATACTCTGCTTTTATAATTCCAATTAGTCTTTTGTCCATTTGACCTAGAAGATTCCTGTTTATATAAATTAAGTAGGAATGCAGTAAGCTTTCTATCAATTTCAATTCTAGGAACACTGTGATTAATTAGCCAATGCCAGACACTACATGAGCCAGACTATTCTGATTGCTGCTTTGCCTCTGCTGTCCATTACAGAAGCTATGCTCACCTTGCCGTTGATGGTTAAATGCTGCCACTTGGCCTCTGCCACCTCAAGATCCAATTATTCTCATTGTATTTAAATGTTGTAGTTGAGTGACTGTGGTTCCCACTATTAGATCTGACATACAGAGAAGAGCAATTATAAGGCTCTTCAAAGATGCAGGTGCTATCCTCATAAATCTATTTCATAAAGCATTGGTCAAGGGTATATCTTCTGGACTCTCCAAGATGGTATGAGTAGGTCTAAAGTGACTAATCTACTCCACATCCCAATCTTCCTAAACGTTTGGATCCCTTCCTCTACATTAAACTGCGGGAGGTAAGGCATTTCCAGCTCACTTAGATTGGGCCATTTTTTAATCCATATTCCAGCTAACCAAGAAAATAAACTATTAGAACCTGTTTTAACTTCTTGAACTATAACATTAAATGCAGAGTCCCTAGTTAGTGGACCCAAATCAATAAATTCAGCCTGATCCAACACAATGTTTCCTCCACTATGATCCCACACCCTTTATATATCCATTTCCATGTCTGTTCTCCAGATTTCTGTTTATATAAATTAGAATACTCAAGCAGTTCTTTTCTAGTGTAGCACACCTCCACATGGATCACATTCTCAACCTCACCTCTAGCGGCCCGCTGGGACTTTAGTCTATTTTTAGATCTAGAAGCAAACAGGGATATTGGGGGGTGGCTCCTGAGGAGAATCAACATTATCCTGCCTGACAACTGCCTCAGGGGAGTCCATCACTGTTGCCTCAGGCAGCACAGGGTTCATCTCCTTAGGAAGAGGTAGAAAGGCAGTTGGCCACATGGGTCAGGGAGGGGACGTTGCCACTACTGGAGATGGGGATGCAGTTTCTTCTGGAAAAAAAGGTTCATCAGAGTTTACAACTCAGTGTCCTCAGCTTCATCAGGGTCCTCCCACACATCACCATTCCAAGTTGCAGAGTCCTGTTCTTTTCCAGTCAAAGCCTTTGCCTTAACAGTAGACACCTGGCAAGGCTGTGCCTGCACCTTTCATTGCAGGTCAGCCACTGGCATAATAAAAGCTTGTGTCTGTTTTTCCACAATATCAGCTCTTTCTCTGTAGGAGATAAGACTCTCACTCAGGGCAGTCTTAGGAGACTTGAAACTCAGTATCTGTGTCTGAAGCCGGGAGATAGAATCCCTGAGTGAGTTCATCATTTTCTTTCATCACTTTGTCCACTAAACTTAGGAACAACCAACTAGCTTCATTATGTTACTTGGTTCTCCACATACTGTCAAAGGTATTTATTATGTGTATATAGTCACTAAAGTAAACTTCTTGCCTCTCACAAGCAATACATGAGGAGTGTCAGAGGTATTTGTTTTGGGTAAGTGTCTACACAGCCCATGCCAAGGATTATCAGTGTTCTCCATAGTATTATAAGTAGAGTCTTTAGCATTTTTGATCTAATCATATTAAGCAGCCAACTCCAGAAACCGCCAAACCAATGAAAGGATATATGAGTTTATTAAATATTAACTCACATGATCACTAGATCCCACAATAGGCCATCTGCAGGCTGAAGAGCAAGGAGAGCCAGTCCGAGTTCCAAAACTGAAGAACTTGGAGTCCAGTGTTTGAGGGCAGAAAGCATTCAGTGCGAGAGAAATATGTAGGCTGGGAGGAGAGACCAGTCTCTCTTTTTCACATTTTTCTGCCTGCTTATATCCTACCCATGCTGGTAGCTGATTAGATTGTGCCTACCTAGATTAAGAATGGGTCTGCCTTTCCCAGCCCACTAATTCAAATGTTAATCTCTGTTGGCAACACCCTCACAGACACACCAAGGATCAATACTTTGTATCCTTCAATCCTATCAAGACTGACACTCAGTATTGAGTATTACTAATGCACTTATGCACTTAGCACTTATGTTCACATGCATGAAGTTATACATACAGAAACATGTCAAGACTATATAATCAAAGCAGTCTTTAAAAACAGACTCAGAACTGGGTTTAGATAAAAATTTATGAGACATAAATTATTTAAGTGCCAGAACTGTAGATTTAACAGCTGGAACAAAATTTATGAAATGACATAATTTTAGGAGATTATAATTTCAGTAGATAAAGAGAAGTTTTACACAGACATATAACTATTTTCAAAATAGTCAACAAATACTGAAGATTTTCATTTATTTGAAAAATTTCTTCAAAAGGAAGAAATATATTCTCACTGACACTAAGCCTAATTGACGGCACATAATGTATATTGTACAAATATATGTGTACTAAGGATAAAATACAATGTATTTTTAAGTAGTAAGATGTACCAACCATTTAAAATTACGCACATCAAAAAATTTTAAACCCAGGTAGCATTAATCACAGGGTATATTTCTCTATCAAAAGGCATTCATGGCCAAGTAAGTCTGGAAATTACCACTTTCTAGTTACGCTGTGTTTGATATTTGTAATGTACACTGGTATATTAAAGTCTCTGAGCATTCCTGCCATAATCTGTCTCATTTTAGTTAATTCAGTGTTTCCCAAACTAATTTTACTAAAGACTCAGTTTTCAAATTTTAAATGTCTATTATCCCACATAGAATATGTTCTGGAAAACACTGAAGTAAACAAATCTAAAAATAGAATTCTATGGGGAAATTATTATTCACCAAGAAAACAGCTTCACCAAAGGGATAAAAGGAGTGGCCTTAAAGACTTATACAGTACCCTAATTGTTTAGGCAAATTAAAACAAATATACTTACTGAGTTACGTGGCTTCATAAGAGGGGCAAATATTTTAGCTTTATCTTTCCATTTTAGTAATTATGTTTCCAATTAAACATTGCATTTTCTATGATCATATTTTATTTGATTCTTTTTAAAAAATCTTTATGGCTTCATATATTTAACCTCAGCATAACTAGTCAATTCCATAATATAGCAAAATGTATAACAAAATATTTGGGTATGTAGAATAAACAAATGGAACATAATTTTAACTGCTAATTTTTGCAACATATAGAGGAAAAGGAGCAAATATAAAATTACAAGCTATGTTTATAAAGCATCTAAATCAAAACAACTAATTTGTCAGAATTTAAGATGCATCTCAATATATTTGAATTTTATCTAAATCTATATATTTTAAAAATTTTATAATTTACCAATACTTAATAAAAATACAATTTTGAAAATGAAAAGAATGTTAGAAGACTGTTTCAAACTCTTCATATTACTTATAAGATTAAAAATGGTCTAAAATGATCATCTTAACCAAAGTCATGTAGAGCTAAACACTTTCCTGGTAATATTTGTTTCTATTTCCTAATGCAGTTTAATTCACCCAACATTTATTGAACAGTTAATATGAATCAGGCCTGTCTAATTCCAATTACAAATAACAGGCTAGTTAGACTGCAGGATGTTGCAATTACTTGGCAATCTTATCCAAAAGGAAGTAAGGAAGACAAGATGGAGTTCTGTCTAGAAACAAACCACTGAGAAAATACGATTGTAAAGGGTATCTTGAGCAGTGGGCCCAGTGACACAAAGTATTTACAAGCAAGTTTCTTCTCAAGAGCAATGAATTTCCACAGAAGAATTTCCCTAGCTGTTTGGGACAGTAGCATGTGGCTTCTATGGAATCTTTCAGGATTTTTGGATCACACTAAAAAGATGCTTAGAAACCCAGCAATGAAGCAGAAAACTCTCTTCTCTCTTTTATTTCCTCCTTTAGTTAAGACATTTTGGTAAAAATTTATGATATATTACAAAATTGGGGGGTTAGGTCTAAATAAGCTAAAATTATAGTTTTGTTAACAGTGACCCTCTGAGGATATGAGTCCACAAGTACCATTGTGACTGAGCCTTCTGTTGACATAGCTGGTGTTTACATGGTCCCTGAACTCAAGGGAACGTGAGAATATGTGGTGGTATTCATTCCATGCTATATAAAAATTAACCCAGACCTAGCTGTATGCATTGTATGACTAAAAGGAAAACCCAGATGCATGTCTATTATCCTTAGGCTTCTCTTGGGAGTTAAAAAGAAAGTTTAATCTTTAGGATTCAAAATATGAAACATACACACTTAAAACACTCTCACTTCCTCCCATACTCAACAAATCTGATGCCACATCTAGATACTTGATGTCCAAGATTTTTATTATTTAGATTTCATGGAAGGTCATCTATACCTACATGTTTATATATAAACACAATTTTTTCTAATGGTGGGCAGAAATTTTAATAGCTTATTATCTGTTATACATGAAGATACCCCCCCTTCTCCAAACAATGTTACATCGTGGGTTTGAATCTGACTACAAAGATTTATAGTACATTAATTTTGTGTAAACAAGTACATTCATTTTGCCATTTGGAGCCTGCCACTTTTTGTAGTTTATTTTTCCTTGCCTTGTAAGCTGACAGTTATATGAAAAAGTATCATAATTCTAGTCACATATGAGGTTCACTGAGGCTTAGTCATGAAAGACCTAGATGGTATACCTATGACTAGATGGTATACTGATGCCGTGATGGACCCTGAGGCTTCCATGTTTAATCAAAATGGAAAGCAAATCTAACTTTTCCGAAAGTGAAAAAGGTCAATAGTAGGCTGGCATAATCAATGGAAGCCACTAAAACTAGGACCTCCATTTCAGTGTTGCTCTTCAGTGTTTCTCTTACTGTTCGTTGCCAGAATTGGTTCTTCACACAGGTAAATGAGTAGCTGCCTATGTAGTGCAAAAATAAATAACAAGAGTCACCTTGCTCCAGTTCCCAAGTTCCTCATCTCCATCTGAGACCACCTCAGCCTGAACCTTATTGTTCATGTCACTATCAGCATTTTTGTTAAAGCCATTCAATAAGTCTCTAGGAGGTTCCACACTTTCCTACATTTTCCTGTCTTCTTCTGAGCCCTCCAAACTGTTGCAACCTCTGCCTGTTATCCAGTTCCAAAGTTGCTTCCACATTTTTGGGTATCTTTTCAACGATGCCCTACTCTACTGGTACCAACTTACCATATTAGTCCATTTTTACACTGCTGATAAAGACATACCTGAGACTGGGCAATTTACAAAAGAAAGAGTTTTATTGGACTTAGAGGTCTACATGGCTGAGGAGGCCTCACAATCATGGTGGAAGGCAAGGAGGAGCAAGTCACATCTTATGTGGATGGCAGCAGGCAAAGAGAGACTCCTATTTTTAAAACCATTAGATCCCATGAGACCCATTCACTGTCACAATAATAGCATGGGAAAGACCTGCTCCCATGATTCAATCATCTCCTACTGTGTCCCTCCTACATGTGGGAATTATGGGAGCTATGAGATGAAATTTGGGTGGGGACACAGAGCCAAACCATATCATAGATTGAAGGGTAGATACTGAATTTTAAATTGTTACAAAGTCACTTGTGTTATTCCATGAGGGATTGTCACATCTTAAATTAATGCTGGCATATGTGCATCTTTTAATCAGAATCTTTCTTATTTAGTAACTTAGCATAATCATGTGAGGCCTGAAGGACAGAAATTGTTTCTTAGAGCACCAATCAATCATTGCAATTGATAACTCTTAACTAGGTATTGACATATGAAAGTGAAAATGATGCTCTTTAAGCATTTTTCCAAAGATTATAGAAAACTAGCAACTAAACTTCATAGAGAAGAAATTTATTTTTATTCATAGAGTAGGTTAGCACATCCTCTCTTTCATTGCTTTGTAATCATTCTTTGTCTCTATATTCATGAGTGGGTTGAGAATAGTAATAGTAACTACTTCATTAGGGCTGCTGTTACTCCAATGAGTTAATACTTGACATTTATAACAGTGTCTGGCACCTAGTAAGTTTTGAATAAAAATTACTATTATTACTGTTATCTGGTGATCTTTATGTCTTTAGTCAAAAGCAAGCCTAAACAAGTCACCATTCTATTAGAAGTACTGCTTTCATACCTTTCCCACTTAGAAACAGACTCTCATCTATAATTTTGTCTGCTGGTATTTACCTAAGAACAGTGCTTAATGTAGTTGTTTGCGTAGAACTCTATAAGAATTACAATAAACTAAAAATATTAGATTGAGAGGAGAGTTTCCATAGTTTATTATGGAACATCATAATTGAGCATGCAATATTCATTAATATTTCCAAATCTTCCACCCAAGAAACTCATGTAAGCCTCTTAGACTATTGCCTCTTTTTTGAGTGCTAGAATTCTCTTCATATTCTACCAAACTTCTTTATGTGAAATTATTCACCATGTAATCTAACACCATGTGTTCATGGCAGATTTTGTTTGTGGCATTTCAACTTGATTTTTCACACTTTTCCTTATGTAAAATATACTTTCCTGCCTTCCATAGCCTGCAGTTATATTTATGTAGTTAATTATGCATAACTGCATTAATTTATGTAGTTAATTATGAACTTGCTCCAAGTTCACTGTCAGTAGAGTCTTTATACATGGGTCCTCCTGTTAATGAATTTATTTTTATATCAGAAATTACTTTTTTCTCCTGCTTGGAGCATTATGAAGGCATCACTGAGAGCAATGTAAACATACTGTGGTATTAAAAGGTGTGTTTTTTGGTATATATTCCCTGCTGCAGGGTGTTAGTTTCTCCTTAATTCAGTCAAAATCAAGTTAGCAGGAACATAGATGTCATAAAACTTCATGTGAAATATCGATATTTTATCTGGCAAACATGTAGGCTATATTTCTACACATTTCTAACTTTTTTAAAAAAACGTGTGGGTATCTTGTGTAGGTGTACATATTTATGGAATACATGAAATGCTGTGATATAGGCATGCAATGTGAAATAAACACATCATGGAAAATAGGCATCCAGCCCTCAAACATTTTTTCTTTTTAGTTATAAACAAAGAATACACTCCAATTACACTCCTTGAGTTATTTTAAAATGCACAATTAAGTTATTATTGACTACAGTTACCCAATTGTACTATCTAATAGCAGGTCTTATTTATTCTTTAACTATTTTTTGTACACATTAACCATCCCCACCTTTCCTACTCCCAGCCTCCCACTACCCTTCTTAGCGTCTGGTAACCATCTTTCTACTCTCTATGCCATAAGTTCAATTGTCTCGATTTTGAGATCCCACAAATAAGTGAGAACGTGCAATGTTTGTAGTTCTGTGTCTGGATTATTTCACATACCATAATGATCTCCATTTCCATCCATATTGCTACAAATAACAGGATCTCAATTCTTTGTTATGGTTGAATGGTACTCCATTGTGTATGTGTATCACATTTTCTTTGTTCAGTTACCTGTTGATCGACACTTAGGTTGCTTCCAAATCTTAGATACTGTAAACAGTGCTACAACAAATGTGAAAGCAGTTATCTCTTTAATTTCCTGATTTCCTTTCTTTTAGGGTATATACCCATCTGTAGGATTGCTGGATCACATGGTAGCTCAATTTTTAGTTTCTTGAGGAACCTCCAAATGGTTCTCCATAATGGTTGTACTAATTTACATTCCCATCAACAGTGTATCAGGATTCTCTTTCTTCCACATTCTTGCCACCATTTATTATTGTCTTTTGGATACTGGGGTGAGATGATATCTCACTGTAGTTTTGATTTGCAATTCTCTGATGGTTAAAGATACTATGTAGTTAGTATTTTCAATTGGTTAATTGTTCAGTATTTCTATGTAGAATAAGAGTAATTTATACACCACAGTTACAGTGTTAATATATTCTGTTTTTCTGTATACTTACTATTACCAGTGAGTCTCATACATTTAGATGATAATTTATTGCTCATTAATGTCTTTTTCTTTCTGATTGAAGATCTCTCTTTAGCATTTCTTGTAGGACAAGTCTGGTGTTGATCAAATCACTCACGTTTTGTTTGTCTGGGATAGTATTTCTCCTTTATGTTTGAAGGATATTTTCACTGTCTATATTAATACTATGCTGGGATACAGTTTTGGTTTTCTTCAACACCATAAATATGTCATACAACTCTCTGCTGGCCTGTAATGTTTCCACTAAAATGTCTGCTTTCAGAGGTATTGTAAATCCATTGTATGTTAATTTTTTTTATTTGTTCTTGTTACCTTATAAGGATCCTTTCTTCATCTTTGACATTTGGGAGTTTCACCTGTGGCCACCACCACCACCAGTGTAACTATGTGGGTCAAACCTGAAGCCAGCAAAGCACTGGGTCTTACCCAAAGCATGCTGTAACCACTCCTTGGCTACTGCCTGTTGCTCATCACCCTGGTGCTCTACAATCATCAGGTTGAAAGGGCAGCCAGGACTGTGTCCTTTTGGGCAGCAAGATGCCCTTAGCCCTGGGTGGGCCCAGAAATGCCATTTACAAGTCAGAGACTTGGGTCAAAAACCTTAGAAGTCTACCTTGTGTTCTACTGTATTGCTCCTGAGCTATCACTCAAACCACAAGAAACTGAGATTTCCACTATTCCCTCCCCTTTCCAATGGCAGAGAAATCTCACCCCTTAGTCCAACTGTCACCACAGTCCATGAGGAGTATTGCCAGACTACTGCAAATATTCCCTTAAGGCCCAAGGGCTCTTAAGTCAGCTAGTGGCGAATCCTGTCTGGCCTGTAACTTCAGGACAATGGATTCCCCTCTGGCCAAAGGTAGGTCTAGAATTGCCATATGAATCAGGTCCTGGAATTGGGAAGCCCAAGAACCCGCTTGGTGCTCTACCCCTCTGTGGCTGTGCTGGTACCTAAAGTACAATACAAAGTCCCTTTTACTTTTCTCTGCTTTTCTCAAGCAGATGGACTTTTTTCCTGTAGTCACCACAGCTGGTAATGTGCTGAGTCTCACCTGAAGCCAGCAAGTCTCAGTGTCTCACTGAGGCCAATGATATAGTACTTGGGTATCGCTGCTGGTTATTCAGGGCCCAAGGGTGCTTCAGTTAGCAGGTGATAACTGCTGCTAGGACTAGATCCTTTTCTTCAAGCCAGTGAGTTTCCTTCTGGCCTAGGGTACATCTGGAAATATCAACTGGAATCTACAGCCCGGAACAGGGGCATCACTACTCTGACTGGTGCTCTATCCTGATGTGGCTGAGCTGGTATCTTAGATGTAAGACAAAGTCCTCCTGACTCTTCCTCCTCCTCTCAAGCAGAAAAAAGGGGTCTCTTTTGGAGCTGTGATATGTGAAGCCTAGGGCTGGGGGAGGGGTGATACCAGCACTCCCTTCGGTGTCTCAGTAGTTTGTGTGCCCCCCAGTCCACTGTCTTTGGGCCTAATTCAGCACTAGGACTCACCTAAGAATTGCAACCCTTATAGCCTAGACTACCTTTCACGTTTCCTTGGAGAGATAGAGTGCTGTAGCCCTCAGTGGCGAGGTTTGCAGACACTCAGTTTTGGACCAACGGATCCAAATATTCCTCTGTGTCTGTGGGTGGTTTAAATACTCCCTCTGTGTGTGGGCATCAGCTGAGTTTGGTTCTGTTTCCATTTCCGCTCTAACAGGATATCCCTAAATCACTGCCTCACAAATGCTGTGCTATTCCTCCCCAGCACCCAGAGATGCTCCCTGTACCATGCTGACACTGCCAGGTTGGGATGGGGTGGGGTGTAGCCTCAAGGATTCAGGACTGTTTCTGCTATCTCTTCAGGGAATTTTCAGCTATCTGAAGTTAAAACCAAGTATTATGAATACTCACCTGATTTTTTATTTTTATTAAGGGTGTGTGTGTGTGTGTGTGTGTGTGTGTGTGTGTGTGTGTGTGTAGATGTTAACTTGGTGTCCTTGTTGGGAAAATTATTGATGGAAATTTCTATTCTACTATCCTGCTCCTCCTCCCATGCCAGAATTTTTACCACATTTATTAGGATAAGATTATAATTTATCTTGCACAGCTCAAGCTTATATTATTTATTCATTCAAAATATATATTTTACTATTAACTAAGGCAGACATGGTCACTGTTCTGATAGATTACTTAATTATGAAGATTCTAGTATGGTGTTATGAAATGGATCTTACTTGACCTTGATACAGTTTGGGTTTAATATGAGTGTGCTTCTAGATAATTTGAAAATACTAAACTAGCTGCACAGGGATAGATTTCTGTTCTACAAATTTATTTTTAAAATTTCTCTCAAAAATTGAAGAATTATACTATTGTTATCCAGATTTCCAGCTACCTGGTATCTTATCCTGTATAAGCTGTAGACTGTAGAGTCTAGGATCTTGTTTATTAACTCCTGCCTCTTTAGAGAAGAGTCTTAAACAAATATTTCTAAATGTATGTGCTTTTCTCCTTAAAAATTTACTCACAGAACTCATTAGATATTGACAATAAGTGATATTAACCTTTTAAATATTCAAATGTTATGTTTAGAGAAACCTGTGTCCTTTTACTCTACTTTCACAAAAAGACATCTCTATATGCAAGTTATGGGCTAACTTCATTCATTTGGAATGCTGCGGCTGACTACATTTTTAGCCACTTTACCTAATAAGGTAAACCATTCAGTTTGGGTCATTTCAATTAAGTTTGGAGAAGAATCTCAGATTTGGTTTCCAGTGCCAGAAGACTTTCAAACCACAACCAAAGGCTTGCAATCAATAATACATTGCAAATCCAAGATGACATGTCATCAGGATATGTTTATCACTCCATAAGAAAAATATGTAATATTAACTTCTGAAATTGCAGTGTTTCATCATAAGTATCAGTTGCCAAAGATTACATAAACTGTTTCTGTAAGAGCATCATAATCTAATTGCTTTTATGGGTGTACAACTTTAAATATTCAATTGTCTTTTCAAAATGAAGTAAAATTTGAACCCAACTTTCAGAACAAGTTCTAAATTTAGCTTTTCCTCAATAGAAAAGCCCATTTTCAGTGATTTCTGTCTTTTGACACTTTCTAGGACATACTATGTTTTCACCATTATTTTATTCCAAGATTTATTTCAAATGGGCATTTGTAGTATATTCATTTGTTTTCACACTGCTAATAAGAACATACTCAAGGCAGGGTAATTTATAAAGAAAATGAGGTTTAATGGACTCACAGTTCCACACGGCAGTCATGGTGGAAGGAAAAAGAGGAACAAAGGCACATCTTACATGGCAGCAGGCAAGAGGGCTTGTTCAGGGGAACTCTCATTTATAGAACTATTAGATCTCATGAGACTTAATCACTAACACAAGAACAGTATGGGAGAAACCATCCCCATGATTCAATTATCTCCACCTGGCCTTGCCCTTGACATGAGGGGATTATTACAATTCAAGGTGAGATTTGGGTGGTGATACTTCCAAACCATATCAAGTAGGGTACATATTTCAGAGAATTATATCCTCTGACTATGTAACTTTCTATTAATGATGAAGTTCTGTTGCAAGTTCCCATGATAAGGTATATTCAATTGCTTCAATAGTCTCCTTTATACATAGTAATTATCAAGATGTAAAAATATTATTTATAATTTAATATTAGAAAACATCCAAGGCCTATTGTAAAATGCATAGGAAAATGTTATGTCTAGAAATAGACCTTAAGGAAGAAACTTAGTAAATAATACCTAGATATAAAATCCTAGAAATAATTGTCTTCAATAGATATGTTTATTATGAGGTTTCATTCACAGGAAGATGTATCAGCATATATATGTATATACACACACACATATACACTGCAACACTGGATATTTATAGTTAAAATAAATTATGGATACCTTTGATCTTAATGAAATAGAAGGCAACTTCCCTTTGAATAGAAGTAGATATGGTAGATATCTATTGCTTTCAAGGTCCATTGTCAAGGGTGTTATAGAAGTTTACACCTCTCTGCCTGCCCATGCTTTCTCAATCAATAGCTGTAAGGAGATTTATAATATCTATTAAGTTTGGAACCTGCTGAATTTCAGATTGGAGCCTTTTAATCAATAGAGTATCACAAAAATATCATTTTTGCTTCAACTAAATAAATTCACATTTTCTTTATAGTTTTTGATCTAGATAAGATTCTCATGTTCTTCCGTCAAGTTTTGTGCCAAAGATTCCGAAAATGACATTGTCTTATTAAGCTTATGAGGCAACTTTGTATTTATAGGAGTAAAGATCCATATGATAAGTTATATTCTTTAGATCTACTTTGATGTAGGTAGAATGTCCTTCATATACCCAATTAATCTTAAGCCAGTTGCTTCAGACAATTATCTAAATATTCAAATAAAATTTCAATCCCTCTCTTTGAAGTCACTTTCTTTCCATCTTTAATTCTCTTGTCTAATTGACCAGAAACATAGGTTAGTAATAGTATGCTGCAGGTGAGAAGGCAGAGGAAGATGGCAGAATAAAAACCTCCACAAATTATTCCCGAAGAAGGATACTAATTTACCAAGTATCTACACAGAAAAAAAAACACCTTCATAAGAACCAAAAATAAGGTAGGCTCTCATAGAACCTAGTTTTATCTTCATATTGCTGAAAGAGTTAGAAAAAATAAAAGCATTCTTAAATCATCACCACCACCCCACCCCTATTCCCTGGTGGTGGTGGTGTCGTGTGGAAAGCATCACTGACCACTAGTGGAAGGAGAGTACAGTAATTATGAAGCAGTAAGCTTAGGGCTATTCTGTTAAAGTGGAAAGAAAAGCTGGACAAAATTCAGCTGACTCCTGTCCATGGAGGGTGCATTTAAATCATTCTTAGCTAGAGGGGAACACGGCTCTCAGTGGTCTGACTTTACTTCACACAGTTTTTGCCACCGTGGACTAAAGAGCTCTGATCTCTACCTAAACTTGAAAGATAGTCTAGGTCATAGGGCTGAAACTCATAGGCAAATGCTAGTGCTGAACTGGGCCCAGAGACAGTGGACTGGGGAAGCATGTGACCTAGTAAGACACTAGCTAGGGTGGCTAAAGAAGTGCTAGCATCACACCTATCCTAAACTCAGGCTGCATAGCTCACAGCTCCAAAAAAGCCTACTTTCTCCCACTTGCATAGAGCAGAGAGAAGTGTGGGGAGGACTTTGTATTGCATCTAAGATACCAGCTCAGCCACAGCAGGATAAGACACTAGTCAGATTCATAAGGTTTCTGTTCCAGGCCTTAGCTCCAGGATGACATTGCTAGACATGCCTTGGGACAAAAGAGAACTTACTGCCTCGAAGAAAGGGTCCCAGTCCTGCCAGCATTCATCACCTGCTAACCAAAGAACCCTTGAAGCCTGAATAACCAGCAGTAATACCCAGATGCTACATAGAAGGCCTTGGGTGAATCTCTGAGACTGGCTGGCTTCAGGTGAGACTCAGCTCATTCAGGAAGAGTCTTTCTGCTTGAGAAGAGTACAGTAAAGGTAAAGGGGCCTTTGTCTTGCGCTACAGATACCACCATGGCCACAGTAGGGTAGAACACCAAATGGGCTCTTGAGGTAGCCAATTCCAGGACTGGACTCTTGGAAAGCATCTGGGACAGACAGGAGCCCATCGCCCTGAAGGATGAGTCTCAGGCCAAGCAGCATTCAGCACAAGTTTACTTAAGAGCCCTTGGGCCTCACACCACTGCACTCCAGCCTGATGGCAAAGTGAGACTCCATCCTTAAAAAAAAAAAAAAAGCCCTTGGACCTTAGGGGTAGTCTGGCAATCCTCCTCATGGCCTGCATGGCCTGTAGAGGTGAGGCTACTCTGCCTTTGGAAAGGAGACGAAACAGTGGGAAGGACTGCATCTTGTAGTAAGAGTTTCAGCTCAACAGCAGTTAAATAGAACATAAGGTAGACTGCTAAGGTTTTTGACCTTAATTTCTGACTTCTGGATGGCACTTCTGGACCCACCTAGGGCCTAAGGGGAACTTTCTGCCCTGGAGGAAAGGACACAGGTCTGACTGGCTTTGCCACATGCTGATTGCAGAGTGCCAGGCTATTGAGTGAAAATGGGTAATAGCAAGGTAGTACATAAGGCCTTGGGTGAGACCCAGGACTATGCTGACTCCAGGTGCAGTCATAGTGGTGGTGACCACAGTGGGGCTTGTGTCATACCACCCTCAGCTTTAGGTGGCTCAAAACAGAGAGACCCATATTCGGAGGAAGTGTCTATTCCAGTGAGGACAAACCTCTACACTTTCCTTGATGGAAAAGGTCCAATTTAATCAACCTGCCACTGGATGGCTGACTGATTACCCCAAGGAATGGTGTCATATCAAGGGCTCAGTGTTGGTCTCTGCTGCTGGCAAATTGGGCCCTCAGCAGTGGCCATAGCCAGGTCGGTCTTTGTGAGTGGAAGTCCATGTTGCTGAGCCCGTGCATAAACTCTGTCCCTGTCATTATTATAATATTAATTTTCTCTTATATTTCTAGTCAATTTCACTTTTTATTTGTTCTCATATTTATTATGTTCTTTATTTAATTTACTTTGGCTTCTGGCTTATCTCCTTTGTCTGGTTCTTTGAGGTTAAATGTAGATTTTTTTTCTGAGATCTTTATTTTTTGAAACTTTTATTATAGGTTTAGGGGTATATTTGTAGGTTGGCTATATAGGTAAATTGCATGTCATGGGGTTTTGGTGAACAAATTATTTCATAGTACTCAGTAGATAATTTTAGATCTATATCCCCCTCCCACTCTTTACCTTCAAGTAGGCCCCAATGTCTGTTGTTCCCTTCTTTGTTCTCCCACTTATAAGTGAGAACATCTAGTGTTTGGTTTTATGTTTCTTCATTAATTCACTTAGTATAATGGCCTCCAGCTCCATCCATGTTGCTGCAAAGGACATGATCTTGTTCTCTTTTTGGATTTTTAGTATTCCATGGTGTATACGTACCACGATTTCTGTATCCAATCTACCATTGATGGGCATTTAGATTGATTCTATGTCTTTTTTTTATTGTAAATAGTGTTGTGATGAAGAAGTGCGTACATGTGTCTTTACAGTAAAATAATTTCTATTCCTTTGGGTATATAACCAATAATGGGATTGCAGGGTCTAATGGTAGTTTTGTTACAAGTTCTTTGAGAAATTGCCAAACGGCTTTCCACAATGGCTGAGCTAATTTATATTCTCATCAGCAGTGTATAAACCTTGCATCTATTATACTTTTTAATAATACCGTTGTGACTGGTGTTACATCATATGTCACTGTGGCTTTAATTTGAATTTTTAATGATTAGAGATGAACATTTTTTTATATTCATGTTGCCTGCGTGTATGTCATCTTTTGAAAAGTAGTGTTCTTGTAAGTTGCCTACTCTTTAATTGGGTTGTTTATATTTGCTTATTGATTTATATAAGATTCTTACAGATTCTGGATATTAGACCTCTGTTGGATGCATAGGTTGCAATTATTCTCTCATTCTGTAGATTTATTGTTAACTCAGTTGGTAGTTTCTTTTCCTGTGCAGAAACTCTTTAGTATAATTAGGTCCCAGTTGTCAATTTTTGGGTATATATATATATATACACACAAACACACACACACACATATATATATATATATATATATATATATATATATATATCTCGTCATCAAAAACAACTGCAACAGAACCAAAAATATATATACACACACATATATACATACACAGACACACATATGTATGTATGTGTGTGCGTGTATATATATATATATGTATATATATTGCCAGAGCCTATGTCCAGAACAGTATTTCCTAGGTTATCTTCCAGAGTTTTTACAGTTTTATATTTTACATTTAGGTCTTTAATCCATCTTTTAGTTGATTTTTGTATATGGTTGTAAGGAAGGATTCCAGCTTCAATCTTCTGCATATGGCTAGCAATGTATCATCACACCATTTATTTAAAAAGGAGTCTTCTTCCCATTGCTTGTTTTTACCAACTTTATTGAACATCAAATGGTTGTAGGTGTGCAGCATTATTACTGTGCTCTCTATTCTATTCCATTGGTCTATGCATTTCTTCTTTGTGTTTTTTTTTTTTTTTTTTACAAGTTCCATGCTAGTTTGTTACTGTATCATTGTAGTATGGTTTGAAGTTGGATAATGTGATGCCTACAGCTTTCTTCCTTTTGGTTAGGATTGCCTAGAGTATCTATCTATGCTCTTTTTTAGTTCCATATCAATTTTAAAATAGTTATTACTAAGTCTCAGAAGAATGTAATTGGTAGAGTGAAAGGAAGAGCATTGAACCTGTAAATTTCTTTGGAAACTATGGCCATTTTAACAATATTGATCCTTCTTACCTATGAGCGTTGAGTGTGCTTCCATTTATTCACTTCAACTCTAATTTCTTTCAGCAGTGCTTTGTAATTATCCTTATGGAAATGTGTTACCTCCCTGGTTAGCTGTATTCCCAGGTACTTAACTCTTTTTGTGGCTATTGTAAGTGGAATTGGATTCTTGATTTGGCTCTTAGCTTGGATGTTGTTGGTGTATAGAAATGTTACTCATATTTATGCATTAATTGTATATCCTGAAAGTTTGCTAAAGTTGTTTATCAAATCTAGGAGCTTTAGGGCAGAGACTACGGAGTTTTCTAGGTATATAATCACAGTGTCTGCAAATGGGGATACTTTTACTTCTTCTACTCCTATTTGAATGTCTTCTGTTTCTTTCACTTGCCTGATTGCTCTGGCTAGGACTTCCAGTACTATGCTAAACAAGAGTGGTGAATATGGGCATCCTTGGCTGGTTCCAGTTCTCAAGAGAAATGCTTCCAGCTTTTGGTCATTCAGTATGATGTTGGCTGTGGGTTTGCTATAGATACCTCTTATTATTTTCAGGTATATTTCTCCATTGTCTAGTGTCTTGAGTGTTTTTAACATGAAGGAATGTTGAATTTTGTCTGAAGTCTTTTCTGCATCTGTGGAGGTGATCATGTGGTTTTATCTTTATACCTGTTTATATGATGAATCACATTTATTGATTTGCATGTTCAACAAAGTTTACATCCCAGAAATAAAGCCTACTTGATCATGATAGATTAGATTTTTGATGGTTCGCTACTATTTTGTTGAGATTTTTTTCATGCTATGTTCATCAAGCATATAACCTGATTTTTGTTGTTGTTGTTTTATCTCTCTGCCAGGTTTTGATATCAGGACGACGCTGGCCTCATGGAGTAAGTTAAGAAGGAGTCTCTCCTCCTCAAATTTTTGAAATAGTTTCAGTAGTAATGATATCATCTCTTCTTTATATATCTGGTAGAATTTGGCTGTAAATAGATGTGGTCCTAAGCTTTTTCTGGTTGGTAGGCTTTTTATTACTGATTTGCTTTCAGAACTAATTATTCAGGGATTCAATTTCTTCTCTGTTCAACCTTGGGAAGTTGTTTCCAGGAATTTATTAATTTCTTCTAGATTTTGTCATTTGTGTGCATAGAGGTGTTCATAGTAGACTCAGATTTTTAATATTTTGATGGGGTCAGTGATGATGTCCCCTTTGTCATTTCTGATTGTGTTTACTTGGATCTTGGTTCCTTTTCCTTTTAGTCTAACTAGTAGTCTGTCAATATTATTTATTGTTACAAAGTGCAAATTCATGGATATGTTAATTTTTAGTATGGTTTTAAGTAGCTCAATTTCATTCAGTTTGTCTCTGATTTGGGTAATTTTTCTTTTTCCTCCTGTTTTGTGATTGGTTTGCTCTTGTTTTTCAAGAGTAGGAGGGCAGCAGGTATGTTCACACTGGCAGTGGTAGGGTCGCAGGGTGTGCATGTGCTTGCATCCTGGCAGGGTCACAGAGGCAAGTTCCACCCACACAAGTGGGCCTGCATTAACAAATCTATTTCATACAAATGGGAAGAGGAATAGAGCACAGTAAGCTACACTGATGTCAGATGAAATAGACTTTAAGTCAAAAACTGCAAAAAAAAAAAGTTATTATATAATGATAAAGGAGTAAATTCATAAGATGATATAAAAATTTTAAATATATATGCAACATCATAGTGCCTGAAGCAAATATGAAGCTAGTATTAGTCCATGTGGGGAGAGATAGACTGCAATGAAATAATAGTGGGGAATTTAATACCTCACTTCTAGCAATGTAAATATCATCTAGATAGCAAATCAATAATAATAATTAACAAGAAACTCCATGTCCATGTTGTGTGGAAGGTGTGGGAAAATGTGTGCCAGTAAAGCAGAGGGCCAAGGCTGTGGTGGTAGGAAGCTTTAGGTGGACTTGTGCACATCAGTGGGGGCCAGTCTGCTGGAACTCTCTGATAGGCATAAGTCTTCCAGCAAAGGAGGGTCACCAGGAAGCACCCTGGTTTGGCACTAAGGCTGCCATACAAGAGGGTGCAGTGAGGCTGGGTCCCCAGGAGAGGCCAGCAGACATGGTGTGCTCAGATCAAACTAGACTCATCCCTTGGACAAGATTGCTCTGCTCTGTCTAGGTGTGAAAGTCACTCTAAGGCTACAGTCTCTTAGAGGAGCATGGCAATCTGTGGGATATGGACATCCCTGCTCATCTCTCATGCTCTACCACAGCTGTTCCCTTGCCAAACTCCACAGGATGGCATTCTGTGCAAAGTTCCCTGCCACTCTTTAAGCCACTTTCCCTGCCAAGTCAAGTGACTATTGATGTCATGGGGTCTCCTGCTTCTAAGATTCTGGAAGTCCATGGTGAGAATGGGTGACTTCTCACCTGTTCAATTCACTCCTTCCCCAGGAATTGATGAGGGCCAGGAATGAGTTCTGGTGCTCAGCAGTCCTGTGCTGCGTTCCCAGCTTTCTCCCCCTTAATCTTATCATCTGCACCCTTCCCTATTGACCTTTCAATTCCTTCCCTCTGAAGATCTGTTCAGAATGTGCCAGTCTTCCAAATGTCCCAGTCTCTTGGCTGTATCTAGTGGTCCTTCTTGGCTCCTCTTTTTTGATATAGGATTTTATTGATGTAAACTTCCCCCTTTGAATCACTTTTGCTGCATTTCACAAGTTTTGATATGTTATGTTTCCATTTTCACAGGATTCCAAATATTTTTTTAAATTTCCCTTTTAATATTTTTTGACACTTTGGTTGTTCAAGAGCATGTTATTTACATTTCATTTGGTTGTGAATTTTCTGAAATTCCTCCTACTATTCATTTTTAGTTTAGAACAAGGGTGGTCAGAAAAGATACATGATATGGTTTCAATCTTCTTAAATTTGTTGACTTGTTTTGCAGCCTAACATGTAATCTATGCTGAAGAATGTTTCATGAGTTCCTGGGAAGAAGGTGTATTCTTCTGCTTTTGGACAGAATGTTCTGTATATGACTGTCAAGTCAAGTCATTTTAGTGCAAAGTGCTTAGACTTTAATTCCAGTGCTTCCTTATTGACTTGCTGTCTGGATGATATTTCTGTCACTAGAAGTGACGTATTAAATTCTCCACCATTATTTCATCACAGTCTGTCTCTCCCTTCAAATAGATTAATAATTGCTTCTTGTACTCTGCTGTTAGGTGCTTATAAATTTACAATTTTTATATCTTTTTATGAATTTTCTCATTTTTCATTTATTCTTTCATTTTTCTATTTCTATTTTATTTCGTGATTGGATGATTGTTTTTGAGGGACTTGTTTGATTCATTAATTTCTTTTTATTGAGAGAAGCATGTTCTTTTTATTGAGACAGTATATTTCTCTGTCACCCAAACTGGAGTGCAGTGACATGATTATATCACTTCAGTCTTGACCTATTGCGCTCAAGTGATCCTCTTCTTTCAGCTTTCTGAGTGCTGGGAGCACAAATGCACACCACTATATCTGGATACTTTTTAATATTGTTTTGTAGAGATGGGGTTCCCCTACATTGATGTGGCTGGCCTCAAATTCCTGGGCTCAAGCAATCTTTCTGCGTTGGCCTGCCAACGTGCTTGGTACAGGTGTAGCCACTGTACCTGGCCTGATTCATTACTTTTTATCTTTTGTGTATTTACTGTCCACCAAGGAATACTTCAAAAGACCAATTACATCATGAGATATGCATGCACATTATGCCCTATGCTCCTAAAACAGGTATTGTTAGGAGCAGGGTAAAATGCTGAGATAATTCATCCATCAAACAGCTTTCTTGCTTGCTCCTGTCATTGTTTAAGGTTTCTGTTGTAGACCTTAAATCTGTCTATAGAAAGAATTCTCTTTCTGGAATCTTTGAGCCTCGGAAGGTCTATGTTCTTTTTCTATTGTTAAATTTTTATTATTCTTTTTCCTTTTATTATACTTTAAGTTCTGGGGTACATGTGCAGAATGGGCAGGTTTGTTACATAGGTATACATATGCAATGGCCATTTGCTGCATCCATCACCCTCTCATCTGCATTAGGTATTTCTCCTAATGCTGTCCCTCCCTTAACCCCTCAGCCCCTGAAATTCCTCCCATATCCCCCCCACCCCCTGAGAAACGCTGGTGTGTGATGTTCTCCTCCCTGTGTCCATGTGTTCTCATTGTTCAATGTGGTGTTTGGTTATCTGCTCTTGTGTCAGTTTTCTGAGAATGATGGTTTCCAGCTTCATCCATGTCGCTGCAAAGAACATAAATTCATCCTTTTTATGGCTGGATAGTATTACAGTATATTCCATGGTGTAAATTCATCCTTTTTATGGCTGGATAGTATTACAGTATATTCCATGGTGTATATGTGCCACATTTTCTTTATCCAGTCTATCATTGATGGGCATTTGGGTTGCTTCCAAGTCTTTGCTATTGTGAACAGTGCCACAATGAACATACCTGTGCATGTGTCTTTATAATAGAATGATTTATAATCCTTTGGGTATATACCCAGTAATGAGATTGCTGGGTGAAATGGTATTTCTATTTCTAGATCCTCGAGGAATCACCACACTGTCTTTCACAATGGTTGAACTAAATTACACTCCCACCAACAGTGTAAAAGCACTGCTGTTTCTCCAGCTCCTCTCCAGCATCTGTTGTCTCCTGATTTTTAATGATTGCCATTCTAACTGGCATGAGATGCTATCTCAATGTGGTTTTGATTTGCATTTCTCTGATGACCAGTGATGATGAGCCTTTTTTTCATATCTTTTTTGGCTACATAAATGTCTTCTTTTGAGAAGAGTGTTCATATCCTTTGCCCACTTTTTGATGAGGTTGTTTGTTTTACTCCTGTAAATTTAAGTTCTTTGTAGATTCTGGATATTAGCCCTTTGTCAGATGGGTAGACTGCAATAATTTTTTCCCATTCTGTTTGTTGCCATTTCACTCTATTGAGAGTGTCTTTTGCAGAAACTCTGAAGTTTAATTAGATCACATTTGTCTATTTTGGGTTTTGTTGCCATTGCTTTTGATATTTTAGTCATGAAGTCCTTGCCTATGCTTATGTCCTGAATGGTTTTGCCTACGTTTTCTTCTTGAGTTTTTATGGTGTTAGGTCTTATGTTTAAATCTTTAATCCATCTGGAATTAATTTTTGCATAAGGTTTAAGGAAGGGATCCAGTTTTCCCAGCACTGTTTATTAAACAGGGAATCCTTTCCCCATTGCTTGTTTTTGCCAGGTTTGTCAAAGATCAAATGGTTGTAGATGTGTGGCATTGCCTCTGAGGCCTCGGTTCTGTTCCATTGGTCTATACCTCTGTTTTGGTGCCAGTACCATGCTGTCTTCATTACTGTAGCCTTGTAGTATAGTTTGAAGTCAGGTAGCATGATGCCTCCAGCTTTTTTATGCATAGGATTGTCTTGTCTATGTGGGCTCTTTTTTGGTTCCATGTGAAGTTTAAGGTGGTTTTTTTCAAATTCTGTGAAGAAAGTCAACGGTAGCTTGATGGGGATAGCATTGAATCTATAAATTAGTTTGGGCAGTATGGCCATTTTTATGATATTGATTCTTCCTAAGCATGAGCATGGAATATTTTTCCATCAGTTTGTGTCCTCTTTTATTTCCTTGAAGTGGTTTGTAGTTCTCCTTGAAGAGGTCCTTCACATCCCTTGTTAGTTGTATTCCTAGGTATTTTATTCTCTTTGTTGCAATTGTTAATGAGAGTTCACTCACAATTTGGTTCTCTGTTTATCTGTTACTGGTGTACAGGAATGCTTGTGATTTTTGCACATTGATTTTGTATCCTGAGACTTTGCTGAAGTTGCTTTTTAGCTTAAGGAGATTTTAGGCTGAGGTGATGCGGTCTTCTAAGTATAAAATCATGTCATCTACAAATAGAGACAATTTGACTTTCTCTTTTCCTAACAATACCATTTATTTCTTTTTCTTGCCTGATTGCTCTGGCTAGAACTTCCAATACTATGTTGAATAAGAGTGGTGAGAGAGGGCATCCTTGTCTAGTGCCAGTTTTCAAAGTGAATGCTTTCAGTTTTTGACCATTTAGTATGATATTGGCTGTGGGTTTGTCATAAATAGCTCTTATTATTTTGAGATATGTTCCATTGACAATTGGTTTATTGAGAGTTTTTAGCATAAAGGGTTGCTGAATTTTATTAAGAGCCATCTCTGCATCTATAGAGAAAATCATGTGGTTTTTGTCTTTGATTCTGTTTATGTGATGGATTACATTTATAGATTTGCATAAGTTGAACCAGCATTGCTTCCCAGGGATGAAGCTGACTTGATCGTGATGTATAAGCTTTTTGGTGTGCTGTTGGATTTGGTTTGCCAGTATTTTATTGACGATTTTTGCATCAGTGTTCATCATGAATACTGGCCTAACAGTTCTCTTTTTTAGTTGTGTTTCTGCCAGGTGTCATTATCAGGTTGATGATGCTCTCATAAAATGAATTAGGGAGGATTCCCTCTTTATGTATTGTTTGGAATAGTTTCAAAAGGAATGGTACCAGCTCCTCTCTGTACCTCTGGTAAACTTTGGCTGTGAACTCATCTTGTCTTGGACTTTTTTTGTTTGGTAGGCTAAAGTCTGGTTTAAAACAGACTTTAAACCAAGAAAGATCAAAAGAGACAAAGAAGGGCATTACATAATGGTAAAGGGATCAATGCAACAAGAAGAGCTAACTATCCTAAATATATATATGTACTCAATACAGGAGTATTGAGTACATATATA
>CAUYLG010051234.1:0-20518 GCA_963573385.1 Cacajao melanocephalus | reverse complement strand
AAGCACCTGAGTCCTGTCTCACACCTTCACAGGGCCCCTACCTGAGCAATCTGCCCAGGGAAAATGACTGCCAAGACCAACAGCTCTCACCTCCTTGGTAGCCCTCATACCGAGGCTGACCTGACCTTTTCCAAATGCCTTCAAGCTTGCGTGCTCCACGCTTGCTTTCTTTTTTTTTTTTTTTTTTTTTTTTTAGAATTAGTCTTGCTCTGTTGCCCATGCATGAGTGCAGTGGCATGATCGTGACTCATTGCAACCTCTGCCTCCCGGGTTCAAGCAATTCTCCTGCCTAAGCCTCCGAAGTAGCTGGGATTACAGGCACGCGCCACCATGCCCAGCTAATTTTTGTATTTTTAGTAGAGATGGGGTTTCACCACGTTGGCCAGGTTGGTCTGATCTCTTAACCTAGTGATCGGCCTACCTCAGCCTCTCAAAGTGCTGGGATTACAGGCGTGAGCCACGTGCCTGGCCACTGCTTTGTTTATATATGGAGGTTCTTGCAACTTAAAAGGAGACTCAGCCAGGGGATGTGACTCACACCTGTAATCCCAACAGTTTGGGAGGCCAAGGTGGGAAGTTCACTGGAGCCCAGGAGTTTGATACCAGCCTGAGCAACATGGCAGAACCCCCATCTCTACAACAAATTTAAAAAATTAGCTGGGCATGGTGGCTCATGTTCGTAGTAGTCCCAGCTATTGGGGAGGCTGAAGTAGGAGGATCGCTTGAGCCCAGAAGTTTGAGGGTGCAATGAACCATGATCATGCACCACTGCACTCCAGCCCGGGAGACGGAGCTAGAATCTGTCTCAAAAAAAAAAAAAAAGAAAAAGGCTGGGGAGACTCATTTAATTCAATACCTTAAGGTGCCCTAGGCCAACAGATATCTGTATAGATAAAACTCCAAAGAGCACAAAGCTTTTAACCTAATTGCTTCTAAATATACCTTGTGGAAAGGCATGCTGAAGTTAAATGTAAAACTTTCAAACAGATCCTAAGAAAATGCTGTAGCTGATTACTTCTCAAACAGGAATCTGACGGCTGACTGTCTCCCGTTCAGGGTCTTTGCTGCAGAGTCGCTAACGCGTCACTCTCGCTCATGCGGAGGAGCTTATTTTCCTAAGACTTCTTGCCTGTTGCTCTTCAGTACTGTTCACTCTTCTTTTGCCTGTAGGGGGACAGGTAACCTACCTTTCTGGGGTAGCCAGATCTACCTCTTTATAGATGAAAAGCCCTGTTGTTTGCTATAGAAAAGAAAGTGCACAGGAAACCTCAGAAACTCATGTCAATATTAGGAGTTTAAAGACCCGTAAGTAAACAAAGGGGCTGGGTTTTCCTTTTGTGTGCTTGCTTTGACCTGCTTGCTCTGAGATATTGCTATCTTTGCCTTTGCTGAGGAATATTTACTGCCTTCTTAAAAGCTAGCCATGAAAGTGGCTGTAACTAAGTTTTAAAAAGCACTATCAGGCCGGGCACAATGGCTCATGCCTGTAATACCAGCACTTTGGGAGGCTGAGGTGGGCAGATCACTTGAGGTCAGGAGTTCAAGACCATCCTGGTCAACATGGAGAAAGCCCGTCTCTACTAAAAATACAAAAAATTAGCTGGGTGTGGTGGCACACGCCTGTAATCCCAGCTACTGGGGAGGCTGAGGCAGGAGAATCACTTCAACCTACGAGGCGGAGGTTACCGTGATTGAGATCGTACCCCTGCACTCTAGCTCTGGTGACAGAGCAAAACTCTGTCTCAGAAAAAAAAAAAAAAAAAAAAAAGCTTTATCATTTGAGTGGAGCTATTCATATGGATGAGATGCGTTTTTCACTGGTAAAACAAAGTAAAGGGTGAGAACGCAAGGCGTTATGTGGGGGAAGGCAGTGTCCCACCACGATCTTACAAAATGGAGCATCTATACTTTTGTCTCTACTAAACGCATAACTTGTGTTTCAATGCACTGGTTTGGATTCTGCAATGTCCACCTGCATCTCATTCTGGGAAAACACAACTCAGGCAGAATTGACTGTTGAGTAAATAGGCATTACTGGGATAGAATTACACCAAGCAAACAACATCTGTTTTAAAAGCAGGTGCTTTCCAGTTTGTTTTTTGCTATGTAATTTTCAGCCTGCCTGTGACAAGCTGTGGCTGAGTTGTAGGCTGTTTGTGGAGATTATGGGAGGCAGCGTTAAATGTTGCATTTCTTTTGCTTTTTAAAATCCACCCTTTTGTTCTGTCTTCGGAGAGGAATGTGTATCTTTTGTTCTTATCTACTCAGCTTCCACCCGGGCTGGCAGCACCTTTGAGTAACCTGGGCAACGCGCGCCCTCTTCTGGAAAATTCGCTAATCGTAAATTCTGTAATTAGTGGTCAGGTTATCATCCTGGCCCTGAATTTGAATGTTCTTGGTAGAGAACACAAAAGAAATTATGACATGTTCCCTGCATTCAAAGGGCTTGCTTTTATGTTAGAAGATAAAACAGCTTGTTTTTGGATTTTCAGTGTGATTTGGAGAGACCAGGGAATCCATTCCTTTAATCATGTTTCTTAAAAAGATATGACTTTCTTTCTTTCATAGCCGAAATGTTACTTTAAAAATCTAACAACTTCTTTCTCTATTTGAATTATGTTTGAATTTCTATGATTAAATGGCTTCTTGGCCTGGCGCAATGGCTATCACCCGTAATCCAAGTACTTTGGGAGGCTGAGGCAGAAGGATCGCTAGAGGCCAGGAGTTCCAGACCAGCCTGGGCAACATAGAGAGACCCTGTCTGTACAAAAAATATAAAAAATGACCCAGGTACAGCGGCCATTTCTCTAGTCCCAGATACTCAGGAGGCTGAAGTGGGAGAGCCCCTTGAGCCCTGGAGTTCCAGGCTGCAGTGCACTGTGATTGCACCCTCTCACCCCAGCTTGGGCAACAGAGCAAAACCCCATTCCTAAACAAACGAACAAACAAAGCTTTCCTTTTTAAACAGTAGAAACAAGATAAATAGCAAAGATGTGTAGGAAATTTGTTTTCATTACAGATAACTGGATCTTTAAAATCACTACATGAAAGCAAATTATTCTTTGTAAATCCCAAATTGAATCAGTCATTTTTCACAAAGTGCTTAGAGCAATATTCTCCATTCCCCTAAAGTGCTGTTTATCAAAGGCAAAACATTTATTTCAATCTCTCCAGACTGAAGATTAGAGAGCAAAATATTCTGTATTTATTTATTTTTTCTCTCAGCAGAGAAGAATAGAATCCCCATGGCCATTCCCTTAACCTCACTTGTGGGAGTGTTCAGTTCATGGATCATCAGCAAATTTCAGGTCCATAGCTCAGTAATATAAGACCTTGGGAAGATTACTTAATGTTTGTAAATCTCAGTTGCATTATAAGAAAAAGGGGGATAATAGTGGTAGGAATTAAATCAGATAACCTGTGATAAGTGCTGGGCACAGTGCCTTGCATTTAATAAGTGTTCAATAAATGTTAGCCAACACCATCATCATCACCACTACCACCATCACCACCACTGCCACCATTACCCCCACCACCACTACCGTCACCACCACCAGCACCACCATCATCACCTCCACCAGCCATCACCACCATCATCACCACAGCCACCACCACCACCATCACCACACCACCACCACCACCAGCCATCACCACAACCACCACCACTATCACAAACACCACCATCACCACCACCACCACCATCATCACCACACCACCACCACCACGATCCCCAGCCATCACCACAACCACCACCATCATCACCAGCATCACCACAACCAACACCACAACCACCATCACCACCACCACCAGCATCACCACCACCACCACCACCACCATCACCACCACCATCTCCAACATCACCACCACCATCACCACCACAATCATCACCATTACCACAACCACCATCAGCACCACCACCACCATCATCACCACCACCACCATCACCAGCCATCACCACAACCACCACCATAACCACCATCACCATCACCACCACTCCACCACCACTACCACCACCATCATCACCACATGACCACCATCACCATCAGCCGTCACCACAACCACCACCACCGTCACCACACCACCACCATCACCACCAGCCATCATCACCACCATCATCATCATGCAACCACCACCACCACCACCATCCAAAACCCCAACAACCACAACCACCACCAAAACAATCACAAACACAACCACCAAAACAACCACGACCAGCTATCACAACCACCACCATCACCACCATCACCAGCCATCACCACAACCAACACCAACACCATCACCATCACCATCACCATCACCACCACCACCATCACCACCACCACCAGCCATCATCACAACCACCATCACCACCACCACCGCCACCATCACCACCACCATCACCAACACCACCATCACCACCACCACCATCACCATCACCACCGCCACCATCACCATCATCACCATCACCATCACCACAACCACCATCACCATCACCACCACCACCACCATCATCATTACCATCACCACTGCCATCACCATTATCACCACCACAACCACCACCACTTCTACTGCCACCACCACTGCCATCCCCACCGTCACCACTGTCATCACCACCACCATCACCACCACCACCACCATCATTACTACCATCACCACTGCCATCCCCACCATCACCATCACCATCACCACCACCGTGATCACTACCATCACCACTGCCATCACCACCATCCCACCCCCACCACTTCTACTGCCACAACTACTGCCACCATCACCACCACCATCGAAATCATTTTCTTTCTGTATTTCTCTGCTCCCCTTTTTTTTAACTTTTTATTGTAAAATAAAACATATAGAAACCTTCCAAAATAAAAGTAGAATGTAATAAGTCATAATAAGGTGAACGCCCATGTAACCAAAAGAGCCAGTCACCCTAAAACCCTCCATTGTGCTGTTCCAGCCTGAACTCCCTGCATTCCTCAAGAAGGGACCACTGTCCTTTTATTGTAGTGACTTTCTTGTTTCTGTGTGGTTTTATGACCCAAGTGTGCATGCCTAGATACTTTAGTTTAGTCTGCACCTCCCCCCAATTTTTCTACTTTGTCTTTTTGTTTGTTTTTTGTTGCTCCATTGCCCAGACTAAAGGGCAGTGGTGCGATCTCAACTCACTGCAACATCCGCCTCCCGGGTTCAAGAAATTATCTGCCTCAGCCTCCTGAGTAGCTCAGATTACAGGTGCCCACCGCCACGCTTGGCTAATTTTTTTGTATTTTTAATAGAGACAGGGTTTCACCATGTTGGCCAGGCTGGTCTTGGTAACTCCTGACCTTGTGATCCACCTGCCTCGGCCTCCCAAAGTGCTGGGATTACAGGCTTGAGCCACCGCACCTGGCCTACTTTATATCTTCTAAGTTTATTGTAATGTATAGGCTTCTCTCCATTCCTTGCAGTTTGCCTGCTGAAGAATCTGGGGTATTTGATGTGTAGAACATCTCAGAGTCTGGCTGTGAGGTGACTGCAGGCTCATGGTGCAACTGAACATGTTGGTCTGTCTGTCTTTCCCGCAACTTGGAAGCTGGGGCCAGAGGCTGTGTCAGATTCCTGTTCTATCCCTAGACTCATGTTTAGTGTCTTTGGCAAGACTCTAGGTGGTGCTGTGTCCTTTCATCAGGAGACATACGGTCACTGGTTGTCTCGCTTTTTGTAACATCTGGAGATGTTGATTGCTCAATGGCTAAATTTACGTGCTCTGCAAAATGGCAATATTCTAATGTCACCATTTATTTTTCATCTTTTAGTTAGAATACTTTTAGTAAGAATTTCTGCCCTTCCTGCTGTATTTGATTTCTCCATAGAACAGTTCACATAGGAAAAAATTTGATTTCCTTTGCTTTAATTAATTACCCAGTTTTCAAGAAAGTGAATGTGTCCCTGTGGTGGTTGTAAAACATAACTGCAAATTCGGCAGCACTCTGCCTTCAAGAGATGGGGTCTACATCCTGCTTTTTGAATCTGGGTGGGCATGGGAGAGCATTAAAAATGACAATTTGTTGGCCAGGTATGATGGTTCACACCTGTAACCCCAGCATTTTGGGAGGCCAAGGCGGGCAGATCACCTGAGGTCTGGAGTTCGAGACCAGCCTGACCAACATGGAGAAACCCCGTCTCTACTAAAAACACAAAATTAGCTGGACGTGGTGGTGCTTGCCTGTAAGCCCAGATACTCGGGGGGTTGAGGCAGGAGAATTGCTTGAACCCCAGAGGTGGAGGTTGCGGTGAACCAAGGTCATGCCATTGCACTTCAGCCTGGGCAACAAGAGCGAAACTCCATCTAAAAAAAAAAAAGACAATTTGTGCGGGGCACAGTGGCTCACACCTGTAATCCCAGCACTTTGGGAGGCTGAGGTGGGTAGATCACCTGCCAGCGGATCGCCGAGGTCAGGAGTTCAAGACCAGTCTGGCCAACATGGCAAAACCCTGTCCCTACCAAAAACACAAAAATTAGCTGGACATGATGGCAGACACCTGTAATCCCAGCTACTCGGGAGGCTGAAGCAGGAGAATCACTTGAACCCGGGAGGCAGAGGTTGCAGTGAGCTGAGATTGCACCTCCGCACTCTAGCCTGGGCCAATAGAGCAAGACTTCGTTAAAAAAAAAAAAAAAAAAAGATAATTTGTGACTTCCATGTCTACATCATAAAAGGCCACGCAGCTTCTGCCACATTTCCTAGAACACATTTCTCAAGGAGCCCGTGGCTGCCTTGTGAGAAATCCAGCTCTGCTGAGAACACTGCCTCCGAAAGGCCACATATGGGCACTCTGGTCAGCAACCCAGCTGAGCACAGGCTTAAGTCATCACAACCCAGACTCAAATGCGCAAGTGAAGTTGCCTCCAGATGACTCCGGTCCCAGCCATTTGGTCTTTCCAGCTGAGTCACAGAGGTCATGAAGCCATTCCACCAGGACCGTCTGAAGTCCTGAAATACGGAATCCATAAGCATGATAGAACTGTTGTTTACACTACTTAGTCTTGCGGGGAATTTGTTGTCCGTCACAGTTAATCATAACAGTTCCTTCCCATCTTCCGAAGGTGACCGATAAGATTTATATCCTTATAAACTCATGACTTTTAAAAATATTTCAAGATTTCAATCAGTAGATTTATTATGCTTCTTGATGTTCAAATTGTCCCTTATTTGACCAATGGCACCTCTTCAAATTGGTTTCTGAGTCCTTTTGACATAACTCTGTGAATATACCAAAAACCATTGAATTATATACTTTAAATAGGTGAACTGTATGGCATGTAAATTTTTTCTCAAAAAAGCTCTTATTTAAGAGAAGACTATTACAAAAGACAAAAGAATAACACAAATAAGAATTAGACAAACTCAAAACTGCGGTGATAGAACTCAGAAAAGATTAGAAATTAGCAGTCACTACGTATTTCTTTCCCCGCTCCCAAGGCAACCACTAATCCACTTTCTGTCTTCTAGATTTGTCTATTCAGACATTTCGTATACATAAAATCAAATAACATGTGGTCTTTTGTGTCTGGCTTTTTGGCGCAATGGTTTCAAGGTTCATCCATGTTATGATATGTATCAATACTTTATTACCTTTTGTGGCTAAATAACATTCCATTTATAGACATAATATTTGTCCATTCATTCGTTGATATGCATTAGGGTTATTTCCACTTTTCAGTTTTTATTAATGACACTGCTATGAATATTCATGTACACATTTTTTGCTTATTTTTGAGACAGAGCCTTCCTCTGTCGCCCAGGCTGGAGTGCAGTGGCACAATCACAGCTCACTGCAACCTCCGCCTACTAGGCTCAAGTGATCCTCCCACCTCAGTCTCCCAGGTAGCTGGGACTACAGGTGCACACCACCACACCTGGCTGATTTTTTTGAATTTTTAGAGACGGAGTCTTGCCATGTTGCCCAGGCTGGTCTTAAACTCCTGGGCTCAAGTGATCCTCCTGCCTCAGACTCCAAAAGTGCTGGGATTACAGGCGTGAAACATCGCACCCAGCCTCATGTGCAAGTTTTTATGTAGATATATTTTCAATTCCCTTGGGTATAAACCTAGGAGTAGAAATGCTGGATCATATGGTCCTCTATGTTTAACTTTGTGAGGCACTGCCAAGCTGTTTTCCAGAGTTTCTGAACCATTTTAAATTCCCACCAGCAGTGTATGAAGGTTTCCATTTCTTCACATTCTTGCCAACACTTGTTATTATCTGTCTTTTTTATTATAGCCATCCTAGTGGGTATTCAAGTGGTTTTTCATTGTGGTTTTGACATGCATTTCCCTGATGGCTAGTGATGCTGAATGTATTTCAATGTGCTTATTGGCCATTTGTATGTTTTCTTTGGAGAAATGTCTATCCAATAGTCATATCATCTTCCTCATGTCTCTTAGCTCATTTTCAAAGAGAAAGTTATAGCTGTGATTTTTTCTGTGGACTGTTTTTTTTATTTTTCTTGGTGTGCTTACGATGTCTGTAGTATAGTTATTCTGCATTTATTCTTTTTTTATCCTTAAGAGTTTTCTATGAAATTTGGCTTTATTTTCCTATTATTCATTTATAAGCAAAATCAGTTGTCCTTTAGAAGGAGGCAGCAGTGTGGCTTTTCTGTCTTCACAGAGCACCCTCTGATTTTTCAGTGTGTGTGTGTGTGTGTGTGTGTGTGTGTGTGTGTAACATGCTTTCTGAGATTTCCTGGCACTGTTCCTCTCCACTGCTTTTATCTGAACCTTGTCTTTTCCTAAGTAGTTCACGTCCTGGTCTGTTTTGACTGCTCTCCCACAATTTGTCCTCAGTGTGGAGTTCTGTGCCGGAAGGGCGCCCTGGCTGGCTGGTTAGAAAGCTCATCCGGGCTAGACAGCTCTGGCCTTCTCTGAGCGACCAGGGACCTCTCACATGCACCCACTATGGGACCGGGCAAGGCCCTTCTGATTTCGGCTGCTCTTCTGAAAGTGCTCTATCTTGCTTTCCAGGGAACACCTGATGACGGCCTCTGGGATCTCTGCACTGATGCCCCACTGCCTCCCTCACCCTTCTTCCACACCGATATTGATTACCATGCAGGCCTTGTGGGTGTTGGTGGTTTGCTGTTTGTTGCTTGCAGTTTGGGATTTGTGGGGACAGCTTAACTTCTGGTTTCATTTTAAAGGTCTGTGGGTTTCGGTTTTGCTGCTTGGTTGCTCTTCTGGTTTTATGGGGCAATGGGTGTGATTAAAAGACTATGCTGTTGTCCCTACTGCTGTCTTTCCAGAATCCTTCGCAGACCATTTCCCTGACAATGAAAATTCAATTTGCCTTTCATTTTGCTATTTGTTTTGAACTTGATCCGTTTGAATCGTGCAGGTTCAGGTTGGGGTTATTAATCACATCAAGAATCATGAGTTACCTCAAAAAGCGTATGTTCTTTATTACTCGCGCAAACTAGATCTGAATGCTATAGGAGCTCTGGCTGCTTTGAAATCTCAGTAGGCAATCAGCAGTCCTCAAGGCCCATGATTCAGCAAGTCCACCTAAGGCCTGAGCCACTGCACACCAACCTTTGGCTCTTGTTGCCCCGTGCCTTTGCACGTCTACCCAGTGTCTTGCTGCTAGATTCTATCTTTCCAAGAACTTGCTACAGGCATGTTTCTTGCAAATTTCAGGCTCTCCCTGCTAATCCCATGTGCTGAATGTCAAGGCTTCCATGGACTCTGGATTCTGTACAAACAGCCCCTTGAATTGCAAAACCTCTAGGCTAGACTCATCTTCTCTGATTACGTTATACTTGTAATCACTCATTCAACAGGCATTTATCAAGTGCCTACTGTGTACCAGACACACTGTGCTGCACACTAGGAACATAAGGATAAATATGACCCTCTCTGTCCTCCAGGAAAAGGGGAGATTGAGCCGCAAATGTTAATTGTGGTGCAGGGAAATCGTTGCTAGAATAGAAATATAGATTCTATGATATGCGGTGGGGGGAGGTGCAAGGAAAAAAACAACTCTCAACTGGAACTCCTATGTCAGTAAATAAAATTCTATGTGTTCTATGATCCAACCTATAAAATGTATTTATTTGGCAAAGGTGAGAATGGAATACACCATTCTGAATATAGTTTTTACTTACTCCTGTAATCCCAGCACTTTGGGAGGCTCAGGTGGGAGGATTGCTTGAGCCTAGGAGTTCAAGACCAGCCTGGACAACATGGTGAGACCCCCATCTCTACAAAAAATTTAAAACTAAGTTGGGTGTATTGACATGCTTCTGTAGTCCTAGGTACTCAGGAGGTTGAAGCAAGAGGATCACTTGAGCCCAAAAGTCTGAGGCTGCAGTGACCTATAATCATGCCACTGCACTCTAGCCTGGGCAACAGAGTAAGACTCTGTCTCAAAAAAAAAAAAAAAAGAAAGAAAAGAAAAAGGAAGAAAGAGAGAGAAAGATAAGAGGCCAGGCGCAGTGGCTCATGCCTGTAATCCTAGAACTTCGAGAGGCTGAGGTGGATGGATCACAAGGTCAGGAGTTTGAGACCAACCTGACCAACATGGTGAAGCCCTGTCTCTACTAAAAATACAAAAAAAAAAAAAAATTAGCCGAACATGGTGGTGCACACCTGTATCCCAGCTACTTAGGAGGTTGAGGCAGGAGAATCGCTTGAACCCAGGAGGCAGAGGTTGCAGTGAGCCAAAATCCTGCCATTTTCACTCCAGCCCGGGTGACAGAGGGAGATTCCATCTCATAAGAAAGAGAAGAAAAGGAAAGAAAATAGTTGCATCAATGAAAGAATAAGGGGTAATTTTTTTCCTTTATGTGTTCTATTGTAGTTACTTTTAATAATACTATTGTTTTATGTGTAAGTACGTGGATATATACTTGCATACACATACACACAGCTATTTTCTTGATGCACTTTCACATGATTGATAAAGCAAAGCTGTTGGCCCTGTGGTAGACACCTGTGAGGGTTTTCGTCCTCTTTCCCTTGCCATATGTGCTAGTTGGAAAATACTGTGGGATTTCAAATGTGTCACCCTCATTATGATTTTCAAAAGTGAAAAGTCGAAAAAGCTGACTAGGAAAATGATTGTGGTATAAATGCCAGATAGAATGGTTTTGAAACAGATACTACAGAAGGGAGATGCCAAGTGAGTGTTTCCAGAATTGCAATGAGACTGTCTGCAGGCAGGACAGCGTCTTAGCTGATTGGCACCCGCGAAACGGCACCGCGTGTGAAGCTGCTGCAGCCATGAATACTCTGGCTCTTCGTGGTGGGCACTGACCAGCTGATGTCATTCCCCTGAAAAGTCCACAGGCCCCCCTGGCTGCACATGGCTGGAAGGAGCACGGGGATGTTAACAGAGGTGGAAGTAAAGTTGTGTTTTGGAGAAAATGAGCCACTTGCATTTTTTATCCAGACACAATAGGAGGGTCTGAGCTGTGCAAGAGAGAGATGGCTGGGCACGACGGCTCACACCTGTAATCCCAGCACTTTGGGAGGCTGAGGTGGGCAGATCACAAGGTCAGGAGTTTGAGACCAGCCTGGCCAGAACAGTGAAACCCCATCTCTACTAAAAAAAAAAAAAATTATCTGGGCATGGTGTTACATACCTTGAATCCCAGCTACTCCAGAGGCTGAGATAGGAGAATTGCTTGAACCCGGGAGGTGGAGGTGGCAATGAGCTGAGATGGTGCCACTGCACTCCAGCCTGGGAGACAGAGTGAGACTCTGTCAGAACGAAAGAAAGAAAGAGAGAGAGAGGAAAGAAGGAAGGAAAGGAAGGAGGCAGGGAGGGAGGGAGACATTAGATTCATCATGGGAGATTGTCAGCCAGGTGACAGAAGATACATCTGCAATGGCCATTAAAGCACCACCAGGAGTCGGTTTCCTAAAGCCCAACTCCTTCTTCATCCAGTGCCTGGTCCCATTTCAGCCGCGGTGGGACAGATAACCTTATACCTGAGCAGTGTCACGAACTGCAGAATAACGAAAGCAGGTAATGCCCCTCTCTATTGAGTTGGCCCATATCTGAAAACCATAAATGAAGGTCTGAAAGCCTCGGGAGTCACACTCTTCAAGTACTGCCTCTCCTGGCATGCTTCTCACTGCTCCCCCAGGTCAAGGATGCAGAATTGCAAATGACTCAATCTTCAGGAGACCGCTAGACAGAGGGCAGTGTTAACTTGGCATCGAACTTGCCAAATTACAGCGAAAGAATTGCTGTGCATCTGACAAATGGAATCCTTCCAAATTAAATTGCATTTAATATGTCTTAGGGGAGCTCTCTATTTTTTTTTCTGTTTCAATAGGAGAAAGAGGGAAGGTTTCAAGAAGATTGTTCCCCCATTACTTTATTGAGCTTTCTAAAAGAGGTGGGTTTTCTTATATTATGATTATTCAGTGGCAGAGATAAATGCATGGCAAGTGTTTAACACCAGTCTGAGTTACTGAGAAGGAACACTGTAGGAGAAAGGACAGAGGATGCTGTGGGGGAGGGTGAAAAACAAAAGCATAGCTGGGTGGAGAGGCTCATGCCTGTAATCCCAGAGTTTCAACTGGCAGAGGTGGGGGGATCGCCTGAGGCCCGAGTTGGAGCCCAGCCTGGGCAACACAGCAAGATCCCATCTCTACAAAAGTAAAAAGAGAAACGGTGTGGTGGTGGGTACCTGTGGTCCCAGCTACTTGGGAGGCCAAGGAAGGAGGATCCCTTGAGTGCAGGAGTTCAAGGCTGCAGTGAGCTATGATTGTGCCACTGCACTTCAGCCTGGGCAACAGAGTGAGATCCTCTCCCCACCCCTCCACGAAAGGAGAGGGAGACCAGAAATCACCAGAATTAGCAGCTGTTTCTCAAGCCAAAGCAGCCCAAGAGCCTTCTGAGGGAGAAATCTGCTTCTCAGGTTCCAGGGGCCGGGCACTGGATTCCACCAGCCCTAAACTACCTGGATCCAGTGTGAGCCAAGAATCACTGACCACACACATCGGGGGTCTGGCATTCCTGGAAGACAACTCAGGCTGGCATTGGTTGAAAAGGATAAAGTACTCAGGGACCTCATTAGCATCAGCATCTTTATCCCCTTCACGACTGCTGTTTGGGTTTTATTTTATTTCCTGCATTGGTCACACACAGTCCTTATCTGAATGGGGACACCCACCCCTCGCCTGTGGGTTCTGGTTGGTGGCCAGCAGCTTATCTAAAATGACAGAAGGCCTCTATGCCTTAGAGAGTTAAGTGCCCCTTTTCTTCTTTTAAGCAAAAGCCATTGGTAGTAGAGATATTAATTTCTCTTAATTGCTGCAGGGCATAAAAATTACTGAATTGCAATCTTTGTTTTGACAATGCAGTGTTAAATTTGCCACAAAATATCTTGAGTGAACTATATGAAAGTGTGCTACACTTAAAATCTGATAAAATAAAAATAAAATCTGATAAATGAAAATTGAATAAACAGGATGGAAAGATTTATGGTAAAATTATCTTCAGTACTTAATGTTTCTCTTTTTAAAAAAAGGATTCATCAATAACCTCATATACAGCAGGTCCCACTGTACTTTTATATAACAGAAAGCATGAGGGGCTCTGATATCAGGCCGCCTGCAATGGCTTTGCCGCTTATTGTCCCCTGGAATCTGGAGTAAGCTAAATCATCGCTTTGTGACACAACTGCCTCATCTGTGCCACCAGCTTGCCACATAGAGCTAGGATGATTACGTAACCTAAAACATGAAAAGCAATTAGCCCAGTGCCTGGTACAGAAAAACACTCAGTAATATTAGCTGTTATTATCATGTTTTAATAACGAATTTTCTCCCCAATCCTTTGTAATATAACATAGAATCATACCTGGAGCACTTTAATACGCTGCCTGTTTTGAGTCAGTTTCTGAATTTTACAAACCAGCAAATGGAAATATAGGCAATATGAACAGAGAACTTTGTTGTGCTCACTGAAATCAAGGAAGAAACTAGACACTATAAAACATCAGAAAGGGGTCCTCCGTCTCCACCCTCAGAAGTTTCCATGCCCCGGGGCCTCTCCTGTGCCATGTGTTGGAGAATATGCTTTGCTTCCAGTATCTGCAGAAAAAGTGATTTTATGCCTAGTACCTGCCTTAGAAATGCCACTGCCACCAAAAGCTCTGCATATGCATGCACTGTGCCTTCTCAGGCCACTGACTGCTATGCATGCCTTGATTTATATTGTGTCTAAAATTGCAGACCCTGGCACCAAACCTTCAGCAGGCAAAGAGGAGCAGGGACCACTGCTTCTGTTTTGACAGTGAATACTTTTTGTGATGGTTAATACTGAGTGTCAACTTGATTGGATTGAAGGATGCAAAGTACTGCTCCTGGGTGTGTCTGTGAGGGTGTTGCCAAAGGAGATTAACATTTGAGTCAGTGGACTGGGAAAGGCAGACCCACCCTCAATGTGAGTGGGCACCATCAGCTGCCAGCATGGCTAGGATAAAAGCAGGCAGAAGAACATGGAAGGCTTGCTGAGTCTTTCAGCCTTTGTATTTCTCCCATGCTGGATGCTTCCTGCCCTTTCTTCATGTTCAAATCACTAGCGAGAAATTTAAGGCAAAGGGCAAATCAGACCTTGATTATCTGTCTTTGGTTACGGATATGATACGGTTTTTGTGCTGTTGATGTTCTTCAGAATTACAGTATGCATTTTGAGGACCCAGCCTTCTCAAGTGAGTCAGACCTAGTAGCAATAAAGATCTCTTTTCCTTTGTTTCCCAGTTTTTCTCCTTGCCCTTTCTAGGGCTTTTTCTTCAAGTATTAGAACACGTGTTTGATATTGCATAGCAGTAGAAAAGGCTTTTGAAGACCAGATCAACAAGAATGATGGAGTGTCAGACATGGCCAGCAGTCAACTTGATGAACAGATGTTAGAAGTCTGAAAGCTTGAAAAACAGTTGTAAGTTTTTCATAAAAGATCTGTGAAAGGCCCGGCACAGTGGCTCACGACTATAATCCCAGCACTTTGGGAGGCCGAGGCAGGCAGATCACAAGGTCAGGAGTTCAAGACCAGCCTGACAAACATGGTGAAACCCTGTGTCAACTAAAAATACAAAAAATTAACTGGGCGTGGTGGCGTGCACCTGTATTCCCAACTACTTAGGAGGCTGAGGAAGGAGAATTGCTTGAACCCAGGAGGCGAAGGTTGTGATGAGCTGAAATTGAGCCATTGCACTCCAGCCTGGGTGACAGAGCAAGACTCCATCTCAAAATAAATAAATAAATAAATAAATAAATAAATAAATAAATAAATAAATCCATGAAAAAGTAAGATCTTTAGGTGATGTCTAAATGATACTTGACTTTTAATCTGAGGATCTTACAGGACTAAACACACATTTTTAAAAATTACAAATGAAGGGCCGGGCACAGTGACTCATGCCTGTAATCCCAGCACTTTGGGAGGCCAAGGCGGGTGGATCACCTGAGGCCAGAAGTTCCAGACCAGCCTGGCCAACATGTTGAAACCCGATCTCTACTAAAAATACAAAAATTAGCTAGGTGTGGTGGCACACGCCTGTAATCCCTGCTATTTGATGGCTGAGGCACGATAATTGCTTGAACCCAGGATGCGGAGGTTGCAGTGAACCGAGATGGCGCCACTGCACTCCAGCCTGGACGACAGAGCAAGACTTTGTCTCAAAAATATATACATATTACAAATAAAATTGATTTGTACAAAGTACAAAAGGAAATTGAAAGCAGGCTGGCTTATAAGAGAAAGAGAGTTTATTGACTTAATAGTAACTAAAACTCTACAGGTAATAATTTCAGGTGACATTTGATCCAGCACTTCAAAAAATGTCACTAACAGCCTGGTTTCTGTCCTCAGTCTGCTTTATAAGATGTTGGCTTTATCCACAGATTCCACAAGGTGGCCCCAGAGGCAGCTCCAGGATCTCCATTGCTGGAAAAGGCTGTAGCTGCTCCAAAATTCACCATCCCAGGAATAGGGATGGTCTCTTCTTCAGAGCTACTCTAAAATAGATTTATTTTTCCCAAAAGCCCTAGCAGATGTCTTCTCCTGGCTTGTTGCCTCCGATTTGGAAGTGCCAGTCTCCAAACCAGTCCATTTGCCTTGGGGGCACGGTGGGTGTGTCCATTGGTTTAAGCCAGTCAGAAACCACTGCAGATACTTGGGGAGGGCTCAGACCCACTCAAGCCAAATTCACTCTGGAAATCTGCGTTCTTGTAGCCAAGAGAGAATATAGATGCAGGATGGCAAATAGCCAATGTGTACTACATCACATTTTACGAGAAGCCACCAAATTTATACAATTTGTGCTTGCAGATTTCTATACTAATAACAAAGACAAGAGAAATGCCTGATTTTGTGGGGTTTTTTTTTTCCTGTTGATAGATCACAATAACAAGGAAGGATTTTGACGCTTGGCATTTTTGCACATTGGTTCTGACCTGGAAAGGAGGGTGTGACATTTACAGATAAGTAACTGGAGACCAAGGTCAAATGAATGGATGATCTAATTCGTTCCCTAAACAGAAATGTCTGGTGCCTTCCTGGCCTCATTCCTCTCCAAGGGGGCTGTTGGCTCCAGCATTCTTTGGCTTCCATTGATTTCTCACCTGATTCCAACGACATTGCTCTCTAATACTATTTTTTAATGCTTAGATGAATCATGCATGCATTAAAAGGAAAACCTTGAATTTAAGCCTTGAGGTGAAATAGGGTGCTTAGTCTGTGGTGACAAAAGAAGACTGGAAATGGAAGGAGATCAGCCGGGTCAGCCAGAGCAGCTCACAGATGCTGAACATCCTCCCTCTCAGCCCATATGGTGACTCTGAGTGGACACTGGGCATGCAGCCCAGATAATGGCATCCAGGATAAGTGGTTTCTATAATGCAATGGGGTTAAGTGAAAGATTTCTAACTCTCCCACTTTCCTTTGTGGCTCAGAAAAGATTTTAGTAATGAAATCGAAAGTAATCAGAGATCAGCTGGAGGAAAGATGCATAATCAGATTTTCCAGTGTTCAGATTTGCTCTGGGGGATGGGTTATACATTTATTCAACAAATATTTCTTAAAGGCCCAGTATGTGCCAGATACAGAGTACAATGGTGGGCACAGACATGCAGGGCCTGTCCACATGGGTTTACAGTCTACTGCAAGGGAGCTAGGTAATCACCAAATGCCTATGCAAGCCCACCTACAGTAAGTGCCATCAGTTAAAATATAGAGATATTTAGACATGTTAAGAAAGTCTCACATGAATTTTGTGAATTAAATGCGTAGAGAAACTCCCACTATAGAGCCTCTTAAACTGCTGGATAAAATATGTTTAAAATACGCTTTTTGCCAATTTTGTTAGACTTTACATATAATGAAATGCACTGATTTTAACTATACAATTCAATGAGTATTGACAAATGTATAGAGTCCTGTCACTGCCACCACGTCATGACATTACACACATCCATCACGCCCGAAGTTCCCTTGTGCCCCTTCAAGGCCAGGCCCTTCCAGCTACCTTCAGACCCCTGGCATCTACTGATCTGCTTCCTGTTTTGCTTTTTCTAAAACTTCCTATAAATTAAATTATATGTAATCTTCTGTGTCTGAATTCCTTCATGTAACACAGTGCTTCTGAGATTTCTTCTTGTGATGCATGTCTGGAGTCTGTGCCTTTCTCTTGGTGAATAGTATTCCACTGATTGGATATACCACAGTTTGTTTTATTAATTCACCAATTTAGGGACATTTGAGTTCATTCTGGGTTTCAGCTATTATGAATAAAGTTGATCTAAATATTCACCTACAAGTCTTCGGGTAGACATGCGCTTTTACTTCTCTTAGGTAGAGACATAGGAGTGGAATGGCTGGATGTGGTAAGCAGAACCCTTAAAAATGACTCCTAGTGACCTAGCCCTTTGATAATTGCCTCCCCTTTGATTATGGGTGAAATTTAGGATTATGCAATTTAAGCTATGACTCCCCTGATTATTTTACAGGATAAAGGGAGATTATCTGAGATGGTCTAATCTAAATCATGTGAACCCTTTAAATGCTGGTAAGCAAAAAGAAAGTCGAAGAGATTTGAAGCACGGGGGGAATTCAATGTATCCTTACTGGCTTGAAGATGAAGGGGTCCCCTAAGAAGGAATGTGGGTGGCCTTAGCAGCTGAGAGAGGCCCCAGCTGATAGCTAGCAAGAAAATGATGACTGCAATCCTGCAATTGCAAGGAACCAAATTCTGCCAACAGCCTGAATAAACTTGAAAGTGGATTTCATTCTAGAACCTCCAGAAGACAATTCAGCCCAGTCAACAACTTCATGTCCGTCCTGTAATACCATGAGCAGAAAACTTGCCACAATGTTCAAGCTTGCTGACCCACAGAACTATAAGAACTATGAGTTAGCAAATAAATGTAGTTTTAAGCCACTGTTTATGCTGATTTGTTACAACGATAGAAAACTAAGACATATGGTATGTGTATGTTTAACTTCATCAGAAGCCTGTTAAATTGTTTCCAAAAGCAGCTACACCATTTTACACTTCTACCAGCAATGTAGGAGAGTTCTGGTTGTTCCACGTTATTGACAATACTTGATATTATCAGTCTTTCTGATTTTTAGCCATTCTCATGTAGTGGCATTTCATTGTGGTTTTAATTTTCATTTCCTTAATGACTAACGATGTTAGGTATCTTTTCAGATGCTTATTTGCTATCTCTGTATATCTTTTTTTTTTAATTTTGAGACAGGGTCTTGCTCTATCACCCAGGCTGAAGTGCAGGGGGAAGATCGTAGCTCACTGTAACCTTGATCTCCTGGACTCAGGTGATTTTCCCACCTCAGCCTTCCTAGTAGCTGAAACTACAGCTGTGCACCATAAAGCCCGCTAATTTTATTTTTTATTTTTGTAGAGATGGGGTCTCACTATGTTGCCCAGGCTAGTCTCAAACTCCTGGGCTCAAGCAATCATCCTGACTTAGCCTCCCAAGTCCCAAGGCACAGGGATTACAGGCATAAGCCACCATGCCCATCCACTCTTTAGCAAAACATCTGTCCAAATCTTTGGCCCACTTTTTAAATTGGATTATTTGCCTAATTCTTTCACAGCCCTGCTGGGCTGATGGTAAAGTTAATAAAGGACAGAATGGGCACAGTGACTCACGTTTATAATCCCAGCACTTTGGGAGGCCGAGACGGGCAGATCACCTGAGGTAGGAGTTCAAGACCAGCCTGGCTAACCTGGTGAAACCCTGTCTCTACTAAAATACAATAATTAGCTGGGCGTGGTGGTGTGCACCTGTAATCCAAGCTACTCCAGAGGCTGAGGCAGGAGAATTTCTTGAGCCTGGGAGGCAGAGGTTGCAGTGAGCCGAGATCGCGCCACTGCACTCCAGCCTGGGTGACAGAATGAGACTCCATCTCCAAAAAAAAAAAGGGCCAGGCATGGTGGCTCATGCCTGTAATCCCAGCACTTTGGGAGGCAGAGGCAGGCAGATGACCTGAGGCTGGGAGTTTGAGATCAGCCTGACCAACATGGAGAAACCTCGTCTCTACTAAAAACACAAAATTAGCCAGGCGTGGTGGCGCATGCCTGTAATCCCAGCTACTCAGGAGGCTGAGGCAGGAGAATCACCTGAATCCAGGAGGCAGAGGTTGCAGTAACCTGAGATCGCACCATTTCACTCCAGCCAGGGTGACAGAGTGAGACTTCATCTTAAAAAAAAGAAAAGAAAAGAAATAAAAGAGAAATATAGGTAAAAGCTGTGGACAAATATAAGCAATGTTGCATTTATAAAATAATAATAGTGCGCTGGGCACTTTGGGAGGCCGAGGTGAGACAATTGCTTGAGCTCAGGAGTTCGAGACCCACTTGGGCAACATAGCAAGACCTCTTCTCCATTAAAAATTTAAAAAATTAGCTGGTAGTGGTGGCACATACCAGTGGTCCCAGCGACTCAGGAGGCTGAGGCAGGAGGATCACTTGAGCCTGGGAGGTGGAGGCTGCTGTGAGCTGTGATCTCACCACTACACTCCAGCCTGGGCAACACAGTGAGACCATGTCAGAAGAAGAAAGACAAAGAAGAAGACAAAGAAGGAGAAAAAGAAGAAGGAGGAGGTCTAATTGAAGGGTCAAAAATACCCAACGTGGAACTAAAATAGCCTACAAATTGGGGTTAACACATTTGCCGTAATGAACACATTCTTCTGTGTGTCAGGCCCCGTGCTGAGTATTCTTCAGGCATAATCTCACTTAATCCTTCCAACCGTGCTGAGTAACGTGCTATTATTACTCCCATTTTTCTTTTTTTTTATTTTTATTTTTATTTTTTTTTGAAAGAAAGGAAAAGAGAGGAAAGAAAGTGAGAGTGAAAGAAAGAAAAAAAAAGAATGTACGAGAGAAAGAAAGAGGAAGAAAAAGAGGGAGAGAAAACAGGATTCTTGTTCTACTGCCCAGGCTAGAATGCAGTCTAAAAATGGGTATTAAAAACCTCTATTATGCCAATAATTGTGTTTAACAATGGAGACAGGAAGGA
>CAUYLG010051232.1:0-44679 GCA_963573385.1 Cacajao melanocephalus | reverse complement strand
TTTTTTTTTTTATTTTATTTTTTTTTTGTTTCTTATTATTTTTGTTTTTTCTCCTCTTATATTATTTTTTCTCGCCCCCCTTCCTGTTCCCCTCCCCGCCCCCCCCCCCGCCGCCCCCGCCCCCCCCCCCCCCCCCCGAAGTAATAATAACAATAAAACAACCACCATTTACTGAGCATCTGCTAAGTGCTAGATACTCTGCTCGGCAGTTTACATAAATCGTCTCCAATCTTGACATAACCCTGAAAAATAGATAACAATCTAGATATATATCTGAGAAAACAGAGTTCAGGAAGATCAAGTAAACTGCTCAAGGCCATTCCACAGCGTGTAAGTGGTGAAACCACTCCGTATTACTGTAAACTGCTTCTAAAATTTTTAGAAAACTACTGTGTATTCATTCTTTTATTCAGTCAGTCATTGAACAAACCAGTGGAAAACTAAACAAAACTCCCTATCATTATGCACGGGCTTTTCAATTGGAAAAGACAGCCAAAGAATACTGGTAAAGTAGGTGGTTAGATAGAAAGGAGCAGGAAGAAGCCCAGGTAATGTTGAGGGAAGGTGGGGCATTTTCTGGAGGACTTTATCTTCCTAACATTTAGGTACTTTTTAATAACTTTTTTTGAGAAGTATAGACACTACAGTACTCTGACTATCTTCAAAGAAAGCTCTACATGGTATGTCTTGGTGTGGGTGGTGGGTAGGGAAAGCTTTTATCTAGCATATGAATAGGCTACACACGATGTGATAGTTCTTTTCCATATTTCACTCTTAAGCTATTAAACAGAGTAGGGATTCCCCCAGAAGAATGCGTGGTCTTTTTTTATGTCCCCTTTCTTGAATTCCTTTTTTTCCTCACTCCACTGATTTTAAGTCAATTTTGGAAGCTTGGCAAGATTTGTCTTTCCAAAAGCTTCGTTGTTCACTAAGCAGGTTTTCCCAAGCTTGGATTTAAAAGACCCCCTGGAGGAGAAGTACAAGACAAACACTAATTACCGTAACAATTTATTAAGAAAGATCTTTGATCTTTTCTCACCTACCCAGTTGTCTAGTTCTGCTTTGTCTCCACAACTATAAAATGTGTTTACATAACTAATTAACACAACAGATTGAGTTTTACTCGGTACATGATAATAAGCGGTCCAAATGGTTTGATCTCATGATAAAGAAGGAAGTGTTTGGAATTAGCACTTCCTAAGAGATCCAAATGGGAGTAACTATTGTAGAGTTCTCATAAAACAAAAGTTCTTAATGTTCCCAAATGGGACATTCTATTATAGTAAACTTTAATAGTTGAACTCTCACTACAGAATGTTTTATAAGGAAAATACGTAAATGTGGTCAATTCTGGGCTACTTTCAGAGATGACACGAGCTTTAAAAACAATGGTTTTCCCCATGTAAATTCTTCTATTTGTAATTTAAACTCATTTTAGATAAAATATTCGGGGCCAAAAAAGCTATCACTTTTGCTTTGTTAAGCTCATATCTAAAGGATGAAGAGTTGTAAATAAACCAACTTGTGAATATTATAACGTTTAAAATAAGTTTTTGCTATAAAATTCTAATATTATTTGTGATCATATTTACTTATAATTTTAAAAACTTAGAATCCTCTTGCTTCATGTGTCATTTAGCACCTACTACTGTATATTTTGAACTCTAAATATACTTTTCCTTGGAGAGAAGAATCACATATTTCCAAGGGGAAGTGTTGTCTACATCAAAAGGTTTAAGTCAGAGGAAAAAGCCTAAATATATTTTTCTTTCCCAAGAACAGGTGAAATATACACGCTTTTGTCCATCCCTGATTTCTGAATTTGAAATTCAGTTTATTCTTCCAAGTGGTTATTGTTTATGCACACTTGGAAAAACTCAACTTTCTGCGTAGAGAAAAAGATAGAGACTTCTGATTACAAAACAGTTTGACAACTTAAGTGCAAATGAATCAGAAACATGTGGATTAAATTTCCCTTGAAACACACATGATTTTTTAAAATTAAGAGGAAAAGGGCTTGGCAATAAGCATTTTAGTTTTTGCCAAACCTAAAGCATTTGAAAATAACCCAGATTGTGTTTGGGCTCTCTCCTCTGTAGTCAATTCTCAATTTCTGTACGTTGATACTTGAAGTTTCAAATAATAAATTCAATGTATAGATTATAAATACTTGAACGCATCTATTTTTACTATTTTCACTTCCATGTCTTTTTTTGAATCAACAGAAATGAAAATAATTATGTACTAATTGAATCAGGAGAGTGGAAGAATTCCTTGGTAGGGAGCTGGCATACATTCTCACCATACATGACAGCAAATTTATTTTAATAAATACCAGTAAATGAATATGCTGCACATTGGGAGAAGCAAATCAATTCAGGAAAGATGCTACTATATATTTCAGGATAGTCAAGAGAGTAACAGTCCTATAGACCACTAGAAAACCTGAAAGGAGACGTAATATCAATCTATCACACATTTTTATACTATGATCAATATTACTCAATGAAAAATACCCTTAGGAATTCACATTCTCCTCTATATTTAAAGATATGAATGATAATGATATTGGGCATTTCTGCTTATCATTATGGAGTATTTTTCCCATCATGCTATAATTCAGACAGTATAAAATATTCTGTTTACAGACAGTTAAATTGTAATATTATATTTTTACATATCCTACTTGCAGAAGTTTTTGGATTTTCATAGAGTAAATATTCAAAAATCTGTTGACTATATAGACATGGAGAAGGAAGGAAGGGAGGGAGGAAGGGAGGAAGGAAAGAAAAACAGAAGGGAAGGAAGGAAGGAAGGAAGGAAGAGGCAAGCAAAGGAAAGGCTAGACAAAAAGAAGGGAGGGAAGGAGAGTGAAGAAGTGAAGAAAAGCAAGAAGAAAGAAAGGCAATTCTTAGATTTTTTTCAAAGAATAGTTTTTAAAGAGTAGGAACAAAAAAAGTATGAAATATCTTTGGGACATTTAAAAACCAAACTATAATATTAGCAAACTAACAGTACAGCAAAAATAAAACCATTACTCTCTCTGAGTGCTAACTCTTCCAGACACTACGGTAAGTGCTTTATACACATTATCTGTTTTAATGTCCACATGGACTCATAGGAAAAAGAGAATTAATTAACTCACCTAAGGCTGGAAGACCAGATTTGGAGTTCGTCCATCTCATTCCAGAGCTGAAGCATTTCATCATTTTGTCTCCTCCCCTAACATGTTCAGCAGTGAGTCCCCTTCAATCCAAGACTAATTTGTTCATTCAAACCCATCATTATCAATTAGGAATCCCCTATCTAAAGCATTTAGTGAGGTCAGCAATGTGTCCTTCCTTCCTGTGAGTCCAGTAGGATCCCTGAAGTGAATCTTACACACTTAGGTTAACTCTCTCACACAATTTAAATAGGTGCACACTTTCAAATTTGTCAAACTCTTTTTTAATTATTCAAACTACGTTCTAATTTCATCAAATAGGCAACTGTCTTTTAGGATATGCAAACTAATTAAATATGTACCCTTATATTATGTTAGCATGTAACATAACCTTTTAACAGAGAGGTTATATTTTTAAAGACAGATACATTAAAAAAATAAATTTGCTTAGAAAGCTCAAAAAAGATTATTATTTTCCTATATTAAAGGGTGATATATGTTATTAATCCCCAATCAGGAGATAAAAGGAAACACAAATAGAAACTTATTTAACTAATTTGATCAGGTCATTAAGCTTCAAATACATCCACAAATCAATAACACTTTCTTCATAATTAGATTGGTTTTTATTAATAATTAAGGTCAAATTTTAGATTCAATTATTCGTTATTCTAACTTCCAAAACAGTTCTAATTTCTATGTGACCATATTTTTACTAACATTGTTATCATCTAAGATAATATGTTTCTCTTAAAATAAGTACTATAGAGTAAAATATTTTCAAATAAAATGCTGTCTGTCTGGTTCACATCTCTAATTCCCTCTGGTCATTTTTTTTCTCCCCCAGATATTTAAGAAAGCCAAGTTAGTTTATGGACTCTACACTAAAAAACTCTGTGAATAGAAAATAATCATTTAAGCTAGTGGTTCAACATTAATTGAGCATCACTATTTTTGGGATACTGAGAATTAAAATAAATGAGCTTCTATTCTGCCTTCCAGGGTCCTGACACAGAGACAACCAGTCTCATAGTCTTATGTATAGCAGAAAGATATTCTCCTCAGAAAAAAAGCATTCCTTTCCCCAAATTTTATCATGTCCTCACTGAAGTGTAAAGCTTCAGTGCAACCCTTTACCACTTAAGTGTAGCTATTAACTACCTCTAGTGTCAAATGTTCCATTTGCTGCTGTTCCTCACCAACGTTGCCTTTATATCTCCAGAATGTCTGAGTTGGAAAAGAGGAGTTGGTAAGGTGATAACAGATGTCATAGAAAGAGCCAGAAAATGTATTTGCTTGGGAGTTAAAATCATTTTGAGGTATTTTCTATAATTTCAACTTAATTTATTCAATAAATATTTACTTTACATCTGTTTTATGCACCTAGGTATTAGAGATGAGCAAGACCAACAAGTCACTACTCTGAAGGAGCTTACATTCTGGAAACCCTTAAAGAGCCTTCCTGCCTCCACCCCATTTACCTTGGACATTGCCACACAGACAGATGAGAACTTGAGGTTCACCTGCAAAACCTTTGTAATGTTGCTTTCTTACATTATGAAGTGTGACATTCATGCGATATTTGACTCAACATTGAAAATCATATTAAACAATTGAAAATAATATTAAACCATCAAACTGAGTTTTCTCTGAAGGACCCACAACAACCCAAATTCATGAAGGGCACATTCTTCTTTTTTCTGGCAATGTGAAAGATAAGCCCTCTTCAGAGTTGCCACCTGTGGGGTGTGGGATGACCGTCCCCCTTCTTTCACCCTCAGACCACAAGGCTCATTCTTGCCATAATGAAGAAGCTGATTGATGGATGTCACCTTTCCCACTGCAGACACTCTTATCTTTCTCAGCTTAGCAGTAATAGACATGACCTGCTCCCAACCAGCCGGTCTCTGTGTGAGGGACCCGTCCATCACTCTTTTTCCCTATTCCATCTGTTCTCCCCTCCTCCTCCAAATTTCAGCCCATATGCCTACTGGCGGCAACCAATATGTCTGTCTGTCAGTAGCTCTGTAATGAGACCAATTTATAAGGTCACATAATCCTGACTCTTCAGGAAGAAAAGAAAAATCCCCTATTCCATTTACTGAGAGAAAGTCACCTTCACCTCTAGTTCAAATGGCTGTGGGAGGTCATGTACTAACCACCAAAAAGTAATTTGGAATCAATTTCAAATAGTCTCTTTTCTACCAAATTTCTTTAAAAAGAACCCCCTCCCCTGTGTTTTTTTTTTTTTTTTTTTAATTTGCCAATGCTCTTAGCTAGAAGTTGCAAAAATGAAAATGTTGACCTTTAGGGAGGAAACTAAGGTCTAGAAACAATTTAGAGTATTATGTCAAATAGTGAACACTTTACTTCATTCCAGTGGTGTTATCAGCATCACCCCCACCACTTGCATAAGCACAGGATTTCCATGAACCTGTCAGTAAGTGCTGCGTGTTTGTACAGCACAGCAGAATTTTCCCTGGGAACATTTTGTGTCTTTAGCTGACTAGTGCAAATTAAATTGTGTCAGTTTTGGCCAGAGGCTAAGAGTACCTTATTAGATTTTATTGAATTCAAATAACTGCAATGAAAATATTTGTAAGCACAATGCAACCAGTGAGTCTTATTTTATGATTTAAGCTGTCATGGGCAGTATATTATATTTATTTTCTACAACGCATGGTACCTTATACCATTCCATTCCCTAAAGACTGCATTCAACAACTGTTAATAAATTATGATATGTGTATGGTGTCTTATTTTTAATAGGAACAAATGAAAACCAAACAACAAAATGAATTAAAAGCTTTCCAGGACATCTTAAATTTGAAAAGTATTAGTTTTTATTTTTATTTATTTATTTATTTATTTATTTTGTCATTTAGAGACTCATGCTGGCTGTGCAAAAAGCCCCTGCCAGATAGTCTCCAGCTGCCTGGCAGTGAACCATCCTCTTTATCAACGGAAAAAAGCCCTTTCTCTTAGGATCCAGTTTTAAGTCACTGACAGTATTAGCCCATGAATCCTGACTGTGGTTTTGAATTTAAGTTACTGCTTTGATTCACAATGACCTAGGGGTTGGTTCACTCTGCATTGGGAATTTTACTTGCTCTCAGCACTGATTTTATGCCAGCTGTTTTCCTGTCTATTAGCTTATTAAATATTGTAATGGAATTTAAATGATCATTTGAATTTCACACTCATGTCTGGCCACTTAAAACCCTCAGGATTCCCATGAACAGTTTGGAGTACAGAAAGCTGCCTTACAACTGGTGGTTCTATTTACAATTGGAGACTTTTGAGCCTGAAGCTGGTGTGAACGAGACTGCACTCTGAAATTCATTGCTTAGTTTTGCTGCTTGGTTCAGAGTTGATTTCTTGGCTACAATCGTTTGCCCCACATCCCACCCTCAGCTTGCCACCCTCCCCAATCACCAGTGTAACCCTGAGCTTAAGGATATGTGAGTAGAGGAGGCACTCAGTGAAATGAATGCCAAAACTTACTGCGCCTAATATTTTAAATTTAAACTCAGCTTATTGCTTATGCTTTATTTTTGTATTCCTGACTTCTCAAATCACAACTTTCTATTGGTAGAAGTCACTTCTTCAGTTTATTCTAGTATTAATTGAAATTTTAGTGCTGGTAGTCTATGATTAATTCTAGAATTAATAGAATTAAGTTTAGTTCTACTACTAAATGTTGATTATGAAGTTGAACATAATCCTCTACAGCAACAAAGAAAATAATCATGTAAAATATTTTCTCTCTCAGAGCTTTCTTTTGCAATTAGAGAACATTTGTTAGTTTGCATATAATATGACAAAACCTAGAATTGATATCTTCGAAGTCAATAAATAATATATTTAATAACTAATATATTTAATAAGAAAATAATTAAATGCACCTTATTTAAAACTAAATATCTTTTTTTCTGTGTTAAAATATGAAGCCCAACATACATGTATCTCTTTATTTTTTTACAATGAATATAACCAGGCTTTGAGACTTTTAATTTAATGAAAAGAATCTATTTTTCTTCATTTTGCTGCCCTCACCCCCAACTAAGAAAAAGGCTTCGGTTGAATTTCTGATAAGGTGATGGGTCTGTATGAATCTATCAACACTGTTTCACCTAATTTCTCTTATCATTGGCATTTGTAGAACAGCTGGCTGAAGTTATTTTATTTTATTTTTATTTTTCAGATTAAGTTGAAAAGCAAAATTATCAGCCTGAAATAGTTTTAAAAAATAGCACATTGTAGTCAATGGGGTGGGTATAATTAGATCACTGTATTTTCAACAAAAATCGAATTTGCCTTAGACTATATTTTAAGATTATTTATCACTGTGTTAAAAAGAAATTAGAAGTAAAGTCACTAGCAATAAACTTAAAAATTGTTTTGTATGTACTCTTTTGTCTCTAGTTTGGAGACTGGAGAAAACCAGTAAGATTGTGAAAAACTGACCTATTGCCTTTTGGGTCTAACACTGAATAACTGCAGTAAAGCTATACATGAACACGGTATTCCATTACCATAAATGTGGTTAGTTGGTTTCACCATGGCATGGAGGACACATCAGCCTGCTTTCCTCAGCCATGGCACTACTTAAGGGTTTTGCTGGAGGAAAAAGAGAAATCCAGAGGGTGTGAGAGTCCAGAGCCAAAAAAAGGCAGAGTTCCTCTGTGAACATGAAAGCTGTTCAATGTCTTTGGAAAGCAGAGTGCTGGGACTCTGGAAGAGTCTGGGAGAACCAAAGGTTAGAGAGATTAGCAGGGGTCAGACAGGAATGGAGTTTCTCTTTAGAGCAACAGCTTTTAAAAAGACAATTAACATGATGGTTACATTCTAGGAAGAAACCTCTTATTGCTGTATCAAGAACAGGGGAAGCGGTTGAGCAGAGAATGAAGGTGGGAGAACACTGGCAAAAATATAGTCTTGATAAGTGATGTTGAGGACCTGAAGCAGTGGGAATGGATAATAGGAACAGATTTGATAGCTATTAAGTTGTTAGAATTATTAGGACTTGGCAATTGACTGGATTTGATTGTTTAGAAGAAACAAGAGGCAAGGAGGAATCAGAGATTTCTGATTTGGGGAACTGGCTTACTTTCTTAGGGCGTTTAATTAAGAGGAGAATCCAGTTTGGGGGAAATACTCAAAATTACTTTGGGACATATTCATGCAGCTCGGTATGCAGCTGAGGCTCAGAAAGAGGAGTCTAGGATAAAATTTGTATTTGAAAGTTTCCTGGAGAGAAAAAATTTGAAGCAATAGAAGTGCATTACATTGTCCAGAATTTCTTATGTACTTACTATAAGCTAATGCAAGACACAAAACACAGTTCCTTGAATGACTTAGAAACACTTTCTTTTCATACTGCAGGTATAAATTGTGATCTACCTGAGAAAGGGTTCCTTGGGTTTGGTTGAACCAAACTGAATGTCTTAAAGATCATTTCCTCAATTTGATATAGAAGGTACCATCGAGTATGCCTCTTCTTTCTGGAGGTAGACTCCTATAAAATCATGTATGCTGTCAGGAAGCTAGAAAATATCTTTGTAGCAAACTGGGTTAGACACATAGCCATGGGAAGTTTTCCTGGCTGAGAAAATACTACCAGGCCAACTTCCTCCATTAAGTTTTCTCTGAAAGTTGCTCTTCTGTGAATCTACTCTAGAATATCTATAGACTGGCTAGCGGTCAATTTTTTATTTTTTCATGGATACTTTGTTTCATCTCCTCAACAAGCACACTACAAGACACTGGATATCAGACCTCGTCAAACCCAGCTCATTATCTCTGTCTCTTCTTTGTCTACTTTCCCCACAGTTATTAATAAATACAGACTTGAAGCGCAAAGAATTTTGGAGACTTCAATTTCCACTCAGAGGAACTAACCAAGTACAACCTAGGATTTTCCTTGTTGGTTGCTTCAAGACACAGTGACCCAGGTTGGCTTTCTGGCTCTCAAGCTGCACCTAGACCCAAACTTTTCTTGTTGATGCTCTGATTTTCAACATCTAATTCCTGCTGATAAGAACCCTAGTAGCACCTGTCCTTATTGCCACAGTTTGCAAGGCTGAAAATGTAACTTTGTTTGTTTCCAAGTTTCTGTCCAGTCTTCTGGTTCCTCTTACATTTGCCAGTTCCACCTCTTGGAACTGGAGCTCTGAATCTGTCCTCCAGTTCATTTGCTTCATAAATCTTTAAGCTTTGCTACTTGCAGATGCACACTCCTTTGAGGACCTTTGATTATCCTGTATTTTTAAAATATCAATGTGGTCAGCAATGTTACGACTCACTAATACCCATCCTTTCTCTACTTTGGAAGGTTTGGACTTCCCTGCCTCCAATAAGGAGAGTAAAATGTGATTGGAAGTGACAGTGGTTGTCTGATAGTGGAGGCTCCATCACCTAGGTTCCTAAGTGAGAATGACTTGAATAGAGTCAACATACCCTAACCTTCACCAACCTTTGATATAAATGCAGCGTGAGTAAGAAATAAACCTTTATTGTTTGAATCCACCCAAATTTTTGGATTCCTAATTATCATAGTGTAACTAGCCTATCCTGATGAATAAAATTACCTTCCTCACTTTGTTGTGCTTGGGCCCCCACCTCTTTATGTTAACTGGCTACTTATTACCTCTTCTGCCTGCTGTTTACTAATGCCAGGTTAAAGGTTGCTTGGCACAGTACATATCTTGCCTTGCCTGCTTGACTACATCTCTGCACAAAGGATTTGACTTAGAGCAATGAAGAGTTTTCTTGAAATAAGAGCTGCAAAGATGGTAATTCTAAATTTTGGAAAAGAGAAAATGGAAATTTTATTCCTGGTGAATGCTTAAAAGTAGGAAATAGAGTGAATCAATCTGGAACAACTTAAGGCAATTCTACCCCCAACAAAAGTCTGGATGGAGGCTACTTACAAATTAAAGTTCTGCTATCTAACAAGGGTCCTGCTGAATAATCTCTACCATAATGGCTTGTCATTGAAAAAAAAATGATAAAAAAGTTTGGTAAACTTATTAGGGAAAATAAATGGGCTGTTGATAGTTAGATAACTCATATGGAAATGCTCTTTTTAATAAGATGAATGTTAAGTGACATAATTCATTGACATCAGTGTAACAGACTGCAGCAGTATATTTTCATGCATGCCTCAAGGAATCATGGTAAACACATGGTACCCCAGGAGAGCTCACTTTACATTGACACACCCCGTTGACACACTCTACATGAGGAAGGCTTCAGAAATCTTGCCGAGAACATTAGTACACTTAAATTCACATTAAAGAAAGATGGACTGATGTATCCTGTAATGTTGCTTCCTGGGAAGACAATGGTAAGAAATACTAACCCTCATTCTGATCTAGTCAGTGGACTAACTGCTTTTCTTCAGGCAAAGAAGGTGGAACAACTTTTTTTTTTAAAAACAATCTGCTTTATTGATGTATAATTTATATTTTTAAAATGCACAGATGTTAAGGTCTATTTCAAAGTATATTCTTCTGTGACCACCACTCTACTAATGATGAGGAACTTTTCTACCACCCAGAAAGCTAGTTCATATCCTTTTTAGTCCATACTCATCCACTTGTTATTTTGATTACCATCACTGCAGCTTAGTCCTTCCTGTTCTAGACCTTTGTACGTAGTCATATGGTATGTACTAGTTTGTGTGATTATTTCCTTTTAAAATAATGTTTCTGAAATTCATCTATGTTGTTAAGCATAATACTAATTCATTCATTTGCATTGTTGGGTAGCATTCCTTATGTGAATGTACCACAATTTATTAACTTATTCATGCACTGATGAACATTTGTGCTAGGAAAACTGGATATCTACATGGAAAAGAATAAAATTGGACCCTTATCTGACCCCATACACAAAAATAAACTCAAAACGGATCAAAGACTTAAGTCTAAGACTTGACACTGTGAAAATCCTAGAAGAAAATGCAGAAGAAACCTTCCTGACATTGGCCTTGGCAATGATTTCTTGGATATGACACCAAAAGCACAGGCAACAAATGTGAAAAGAAGACAAATGGAATAACATCCAACAAAAAAGCTGCTGCTCAGCAAAGAAAACAAGTGAATAAAAAGGCAACTTATGGAATTTGAGAAAATATTTGCAAACCACTTATCTGATAAAGTGTTATTAACAAAACTAATAAGGAATCCCTACAACTCAATAGCTAAAAAACAAATGACCCAGTTAAAAACTTGGCAAGGGATTTGAATAGACATTTCACCAAAGAAGACATGCAAATGGCCTATAAAATATGTAAAGGTGTTCAATATCACTAATTATTAGGGGCACATGCAAATCAGAGCAATGAGATATCACTCATTAGGATGGCTGTTTAAACAATAAAAAAGGCAAAAATTAAATAAATAAATAAAATAAAATAGGCCTGGCTTGGTGGCTCACGCTTGTATTCCCAGCACTTTGGGAGGCTGAGGCAGGCGGATCACCAGGCCAGGAGTTTAAGAACAGCCTGACCAATAGGGTGAAATCTTATCTCTACTAAAAATACAAAAAATTATCCAGGCGTGGTGGCACGTGCCTGTAGTCCCAGTTACTTGGGAGGCTTAGGCAAGAGAATCGCTTGAACCCAGGAAGCGGTGGATGCAGTGAGCTGAGATCACGTCACTGCTCTCCAGCCTAGGTGACAAGTGAGACTCTGTCCCCCCTCCAAAAAAAAACGTTGAAGAGAAATCGTGTACTGATAATGAAAATGTAAAATGATATATGCAGTAGGGAGTTCCTGAAAAAATTAAAAGTAGAATTACTATATTATCTCATAATTTCCATTCTGGGTATACACCCAAAAGATTTGAATGCAGGGACTTGAACAGATACTGGTACACCCATGCTCATAGTAGCATTATTTACAATAGCCAAAAGGTGGAAGCAACCCAAATATTCGTCAACAGATAAATGGTAAACATATGAAAATGTATACATACACTGGAATATTATTCTGCCTTAAAAAGGAAGGAAATTCTGATACATGCTATAACATAGATGGACCTTGAAAATATTACTGTAAATGAAATAAAGCAGTCATGAAAGGACAAAAGCTGTATGATTTCTCTTATATGAAATACCCAGAGCAATTCAATTCATAAAAACAGAAAATAGAATGGTAGTTGCCAATGACTAGGAGAAAGGAAGGGTGGGAAATTATCATTTAATGCAGGTATGGAGTTTCAGTTTGGGAAAATAATAAAAAATTCTGAAGATGGATGGTAGTGATGGTTGCACAAAAATGCATATACTTAAAAATGGTTGAAATTGTGAATTTTATATTACGTATATTTTACTGCAAAAAAAATAGAGTATTGCAGATTTTACCAGCGAATCTATTTAGAAAATTTATTGGTGAAAAGAAGTTTAATTATAAATTCAATGTGTTTAATATATTTACGTTTATTTGAATTTTCTATATCTTTATGTGTCAGCTTTGGTGACTTGTGTTTTTCAAATAATTGTTCATCTTTTCTAAATTATTGTGTTTATTAGCAAAAAGTTGGTCAAAATATCCTTCTATGCTCTTAATATCTGTAGGATGTGTTGTGATATATGCATTTTCTTTCATATTACTAATTGTGCCGTCTCTCTTTTTTCTTGATCAGTTAGTAAGGTTTTCTGCTGTTTATTTTTTATTTTCTTTTAACTTGTCTTACTCTAACTTTCTGAAGCAGAAGCTTAGTTCATTGATTTCATTATTACTTTTTATTTAATATAAGCACTGAATGCAAGTGGCCTATAAGAATATGAAAAGGTTATAATTGTCTTTTAAGAATTGCTTTTCCTACCTCTCACAAATTTTTATATATTTTAATTATCATTGAGTTCAAAAATATTTTCTAATTTCCATTGGATATCTTCTTTGATCCATGAATTATTTAGAAGTATGTTGTCTAATTTCCAAATATTGAAGGCTTATATTATTATCATTATTTAATTGTTTTACTGTTGGTCAGGTTGTTTGATAATGTTCAGATCCACACCTATACTGATTTCTTTTTGGTCTATGTGATCTACTTACGACTGAGAGACTTTGCTAAAATCTGTATGTCTATCTTTTCCCTTAGGTTTGTTCTTTCTTTGCTTCATATTTTATTAACTGCTATTTTTAAGACTATAAAAAATTGTTATATATTTTACCTATGATTTAGAAATATGCTATCTTTCCAATATGTTTTATTAATAAAAACTACTGCCTTTATCTCTATTATACACATCTTAAGACTATTTTGCCTAATTTTAATATGGTCAATAACTTGCTTATTCTTAGTGTCTTTATGGCATATTCCTTTCCAACCTTTTACTGACAACCTGTGTTTGTCTTGGATGTTTGCCTTTAACTGGTGTGATAACTTTAGTTTTTTAACTGCAATGTTTAATCCATTTACACTTAATGTGTAGCAAAGTGTACAAATTGCCATTTGTTTTCTGTTTGTGCCCTCTATTCTTTTTTTTCTTTCCTGTTTCATTTTGCATTATTTTTCTAATATTATATTCTCTATCATCTATTGCCTTTTAAGCTATTCTTCTTTCTTAATCCATTTTGTGTTGCCATAAAGGAATAACTGAGACTGGATAATTTATGAAGAAAAAGCGTTTATTTGTCTCAAATGTGAAAAGTTCAAGATTCAGCATGTGCATCTGGTGAGGGCCTCAGGCTGTTTCCATTCATGAAGGTGAAGGGGAGCCAGCATGTGCAGAGATCACATAGGGAGAAAGTATCCATGCAGAGGTGGGAAGTGCCAGCCACTATTTAACAACCATCTATCCCTGAACTATCAGAGTAAGAACTCACTTACTCCCAAGGGAGGACATTAATCTATGCATGAGAAATATGTCCCCATGACTATCTCCCACCCTCCAGCACTACCACACTGGGGATTAACTTTCAACATACGATTTGATGAGGACAAACAAACCATATTCAAACCCTAGCAATTTTTTTAGTCTTTTCAAGTGATTGCTCTAGGAATTATGGTGTTACATTTTGGCTCTATGTTTCTACGCAAATCTCATCTCAAATTGTAATCCTCATTTGTTGAGGGAGGAACCTGGTGGGAGGAAATTGGATCATTGGAGAAGTTTCCCCTATGCCGTTCTCATAGTGAGTGAGTTCTCACAAGATTTAATGGTTTAAAAATGTGCACTTCCCTTAGCTCTCTCTTTCTCCTGCCCCTGTGTAAGACATGTATTGATTCTCTTTTGCCTTCTGCCATGATGGTAAGTTTCTTGAGGCTTCTCCAGCCATGTGCAGAACTGTGAGTCAATTAAACCTCTTTTCTTTGTAGATTACCCAGTCTTAGGTAGTTCTATATAGCAGTGTAAACAGACTAATACAGAAAATTGGTACTGGAAAATTGGTACATAGTGGGGTGCTGCTATGAAGATAGCCTGAAAATGTGGAAGTGACTTTGAAACTGGGTAACAAGCCAAAATACTGATGGTGATATGGACAAAGAAGTTCAGATGAGGTGGTCTCAGACAAAGAAGAATAACTTATTGGGAACTGGAGTAAAAGTCACTCTTGCTATGCTTTAGCAAAGAGACTAGCAGCATTTTGCCCCTGCCCTAGAGATCTGTGAAATTTTGAACTTTGAAATAGGATATCTGGCAGAATAAATTTCTAAGCAGCAAAGCATTCAAGATGTAACTGTTTTTTTTTTTCCTTAAAATATACAGTCCTATGCATTAAAAAAAGAGAAGGCTTGAAATTGGAACTCATGTTTAAAAGGGAAGTAGAGTATAAAAGTTTGGAAAATTTGGAGTCTGACAATGCAATAGAAAAGAAAATCCCATTTTCTAGGGGAGAAATCCAAGACTGCTGCAGGAATTTGCATAAGTAATGAGAAGCCAAAGATAATGGGAGAAATGTTTTCAGGGCATTTTAGAGATCTTCACAGCAGCCACTCCCATCACAGGATCAGAAGTCTAAGAGAGAAAAATGGTTTCATGGGCCAAGCCAAGGGCCCACTGCTCTGTGCAGTGTCAAGACATGGTCCCCTGCATCCCAGCCACTCCAGCTTCAGCCATGGATAAAAAGGGCCAATGTACTATGTAGGCTGTTGCTTCAGAGTGTGTAAGCCCTAAGCTAGGATGGCTTCCACATGATGTTAGAGCCCCCCCCCCTTTTTTTTTGGAATATAACACTTTATTGAGGGGTTAAGACATCATTCTGAGACTGGATAGAAATCTGACCATGAAGGTCTTCCAGTGGCTAGTCCAAGGCCACAGAGCAAATAAAAATCAGAAACATCATATAAAACAGAAATGGGGCACCAGAAAACTTACAACTGAAAGTGTCAATGATTTGTAACTCCTGAGTGCAGAGTAATGTAAGTAAAGGTCCCAATCCCTGTCCTTTGCAAGTGTTTGAGTCACAGCCCAGGTTCCTCACAATCAGATTTCTGCCCTTGTGGTTGTGTCTGCTTCAGAAGTGTGCAGAAGACAAGAGTTGAGCTTTAGGAGCTTCCAGCTAGATTTCAGAGGACATGTGGCAATGCCTGGATGTCCGGGCAGAAGTCTCCTGCAGGGGCAGAGCCCTCATGGAGAACCTCTACTAGGGCATGCAGAGGGACAATGTGGGGTTGGACTCCCCACACAGACCCCCACTGGGGCACTGCCTAGTGGAGCTATGAAAAGATGGCCACCTTCTTCCATACCCTAGAATGATAGATCCACTGACAGCTTGTATTATGCACCTGGAAAAGGCATAGGCACTCAACCATGGGGCCTATGGATCATTTGTTTTGGCCAATTTATCCCATTTAAAATGAGAGTATTTACCTAATACCTGCACTCCCATTGTATTTTGGAAGTAATTAACTTGCTTTTGATTTTACAGGCTCATAGGCAGAAGGGACTATGGACTTGGACTTGGACTTTGGGGTTAATACTGGAATTAGTTAAGAATTTGAGGAACTGTTGGGAAGGAATGATTATGTTTGGAAATGTGAGAAAGACATGAGATTTGTGGGGGCAGGGGTGAAATGATATGATTTGGCTCTGTGTTCTTACCCAAACCTCATCTCAAATTGTGATTTCCATTTGTTGAGAGAGGGACCTAATGGAAGATGATTGGATCATGGGGGCATTTTTCCCAATGCTGTTCTTATGATAGTGAATGACTTCTCACAAACTCTGATGATTTAAAATTGTAGCACTTCCCCTTAGTGCTATCTCTTCTGCCATCACGTAAAATGTGCCTTTCTTTCCCTTTGCCATTCACCATGACTGTAACTTTCCAGAGGCCTCCCCAGTCATGTGGAACTGTGAGTCAATTAAACTTCTTTCCTTATAAATTACTCAGTCTTAAGTAGTTCTTTTTAGCAATGTGAGAACAGACTAATACATGCAGTATGTGTTTCTACTTTATCACAGCTTATCCTCAATTAAAATTATATCAATTCATTTCATGTAAGTACTTTATTACATTGTTTATGTGTTTTCCTGCCCTTTGCTCTATGTTTATCATATATTTATCTCTACCTGTATTATAAACTCCAAAATATGTGATTATTTTACTTAAATAGCTAGTTGACTTTAAAAAAAATAAGAAAATAAGAATTTCTTATTTACTCTTATATTACTATTTTCAGCAGTTTTTATTGCTTCCCATGGATCCTTATTTTCCTCTGGTATCATTTCCTTTCACCTGAGAACTCTCCCCAGAATATATTATAGTTAGGTTTGCTGGCAACAAAGTCTCTCAATCTTTATTGGTTTGCAATTGCTTTAATTTACTTTCATTTCTCAAAAACATTTTCACTTAATATATAATCAACAAATCTCTCCCTTTGTCTCTTTAAACACAGTGTTTTACTGCTGTCTGGCTCCTATTGTATCTGATGAAAGGGCTGTCATTATTCTTATCATTGTTCTCTTTTAATGTAAAACTACTTTTTTGGGATTTTCTCTCAAGTTTACAGCAAATTGACAATTTTGTTCTAGGTGTTCTTTCTTTGGTAATTATTCTGTTTCTGGTTCATTCATTGAGCATTTTAGATCTGTCTTTTTTTTTTTAATCAAAGTAGAATATTTTCAGCCAAAAATTCTTCAGTTTTTCTGGCCCATTGTCTTTACTCTTCTTCAGGGACTTCTGAATACTGTCTAATGTGTCATTGAATGCTCTTTTTCTTATTGTAATCTCTTCTTTACTTCAGCTTGGATGATTTCTAATGATTTATTTCCATAGTCATTCTTTCTTCTGTTATATTCAATCTACTATTAATACTATTCAGTAAATTTTATATTTTAGATATTATATTTATTATTGAAGCTTTTCCAGTTGGTTATTTGTTTCTCTAAAAACTCCCTAATATCTACTAATTACCCATCCTTTTATCATTATATGCATCTTTTTCTGTAGATCCTTTATTTGTCATTATCATCTTAAATTCCTTTATTATTACTTTAATATTTAGTGTATCTCTCTATTGATTCATTTTTTCTTGACTACAAGTCATATTTTAAAACTTCTTTGCATATCCTGTAATATTTTATTGTGTGTTGCATATTATATCTTAAAGAACAATATATATTATAAAACTATTTAAAACAACAGACCTATTCAGAACAACAGATTTTTAAAAAGATATCAGGCAACTACATACACATATTGTTATTTTTAACATACCATATTATGCTCTCTCAGTAAGGAATGGCATATTCTTTATTAGAAAGATAGGTTGAAAGGCTGATCAGTTTTATCTAGTCATAAATTAAGCTACTTTGGGACAAGGTTGTTTGGCTTTAACCCCTCCAACAAAGCCTTGGAGTTTGAGTCTCACAAGTCTAATGTGCTATCTTTTTGCTTTTCATTCTATCTCTAGCTTCCTGTGCCACCACTAGATGAAATGTTGTTGATTTCAATAGACATTGAATCGGATGGAATTTTGACTGGAGATTTGGTTATACTCCATTTTTCTCTAGGATTAGATACTTTGAAAGTGATTTCATCTCTCTCTCTCCTGGACTGCACTGGGACCAAACACTGTTAGACCTCAAATTTGTAAGACTTTGAGTCTGCTTGACCTCCAAACTGCAAGGCTGCTAGACTACTAGACCTGTAGATAGATTTAAGATGACTGTATGTTAAATATGACATGTCATAAGACTGCAAGACTATGAGACTATGAGTCTCCAGAGTATGAAATGTTTGGGCTGTGAAACGATGAGACTACAGCTGTCCAGATCACAAGACTTTGCAATTTTAGGTCTGCAAGACTGCAAATCTGAGAGATTGTTATTTGGCAGAGTAATCTCTGTATTTGGGACTTCTCCAGATTTAAATTTAATATGCAGCCCATAGGTTTCATAAAAGTTGATCTGATTTCTTATTTGAACAAAGACCATCTTGCTTCTCTAACTGCTTTCAGACTCAGCTATCCTCTGATCTTTGTTCAGCCATGTTTCTAAAGCTTCTACTAAACTTTGGTAGTTTTAGATTTCTTTGTAGCCAGAGTTCCTTATTAGTTATAATTTTCGGCCAATCCACTGATTACTTATTGTTTTGGTGTCAGTGAAGCTATCTTATATGCTTCTACATTCCAACTGAAATAAACCCATTGGAGCTATTTGAAGAGGTAAAATACTAAAGAAATATTTCAGATAGCTTCTATCTGTGTCTACAGATTCATTCTTCACTTTTTTTCCCAGTTTATTTTTCATTATTTGATTTTTATAATTTTTTTCTTCAACTTTTATTTTAAGTACTGGATGCATGTGCTGGAATTGTAGGTTTGTTATATATTTATGGTTGGTTGGCTATTCATTACTGCCTCAGTTTTAGAACTCATTATTGGTCTATTCAGGTATTCAATTTCTTCCTGGTTCAGTCTTGGGAGCATGTATATGTCCAGAAATTTATCCATTTCTACTAGATTTTCTAGTTTATGTGGATAGAGGTGTTTATAATATTCTCTTAGGGTTTTTTGTATTTCTATTGAATCAATGGTATTATCCTTCTTACCATTTCTGATTGTGTCTATTTGATTCTTCTTTTTTTATTCTTTATTAGTCTAGCTAGTGGTCTATCTATTTTATTATGTTTTTTAAAAAACAAGCTCCTGGATTAGTTGATTTTTTTGAAGGTTTTTTTTTTTTTTTTGTCTCTATCTCCTTCACTTCTGCTCTGATCTTGGTTATTTCTTGTCTTCTGCTAGCTTTGGGGTTTATTTACTCTTGGTTCTCTACTTCTTAGTTGTGATATTAGATTGTCAATTTGAGATCTTTCTAGCTTTTTGATATGGGAATTTAGTGCTATAAATTTCCCTCTTAACACAGCTTTAGCTCTGTCCCAGAGATTCTGGTATGTTTTCTCTTTGTTCTCATTAGTTTCAAAGAACTTTTTCGTTTCTGCCTTAATTTCATAATTTACCCAGGAGTCATTCAGGAGCAGGTTGTTCAATTTCCATGTAGTTGTATGGTTTTGTGTGAGTTTCTTAATCTTGAGTCCAAATTTGATTGTGCTGTGGTTCTGAGAGACTGTTACTCTTTCAGTAATTTTGAATTTGTGGGGGAGTGTTTTACATTTGATTATGTGATCAATTTTAGAGGAAGTGCCATGTGGTGTTGAGAAGAATATGTATTCTGTTGTTTTGGGGTGGAGAGTTCTGTAGATACCAATCAGGTCCACTTGATCCAGAGCTGAGTTCAGGTACTGCATTCTTCACTTTTTCTATTTTGCTATGTTTCCCTGTCCATTGGTGTCTATTAGATTTAGTTAATGGGGAAAAGTTGGCTAGAGTTGAAATGTAGTTTTGATGAGAAGAGCAACTGGAACAGAACTGCATATACAGATCCCTACAGATGAAAAGGAAGCTCCAACATATAATAACTCTAAGTTGGCATGATTTCCAAGAGAAGAGTGATGAAAAACCCAGAAAGGAACAGTGGTACTAAGAAACTGCCAGTGATAGTGGGTGAGCCTTCTATGTGGAAAAAATTGAGGGTGTCAGGGAGCTCAATAGGACAATTGGGTGATAAAGGGGAAGGCAAACATCCTAACATTTTCATAGTTATATCTTTTATCACTAATTGCTTAGAAAGATCCATCTTTGACATTTCTGTGGAGTCTGAAAATCATGTAAGTCTCTTTACTTTTTCTTTTGGCTAATAGAAACATGTATATTATTTATATTGGTAAAAGAACCATTTTTCTTTAGCTAAAATCTGAAGAGAAAGCCAATGCATAAAGCATACAAAAAAGCAAAACTCACCAGATTGAATATGAGCTAAAGGGAAAGAGTGCTGCCTGATGGGTCCCTGCTTATATCCCTTTTTGGTGGTTTCTTAGGGATCATCTCAGATTCTTTGTCAAGTATCACCTGGAGACAGAAAGAGTGAACCTTGTATCTTAGAACTGGAACTTCTAAGAAGCATAGTTAGGAAGAAAATAGGATCTTCTAAGTTGGATCTGGAGCTTGGCAATAAGTGACTTTTGAACCAGGGTTATAGGAGTGACAAAAGCACTTATAAATCACGTCATTATAATTCAACAAAGGTATCATTTTGCTCATGATGGGTGCTCAGCACAATACTTAACATTGATTCAAAAACATGCCTATTCCCCAAAAGCTCAAAGTCCAAAAGAAAATACACCATTCAAGCAAATGTTACATGCAGCATACTATACCAAGAAAAGAAAAAAAATTACATGAGAACCAATTAAACATGAGAATTACCCTAGGGTCTTTTAGAGCACAGTCACAGACAAAACTTTGAAGACTCCTGGTCTTGATAACACTGCTTTCAGTCTTATTGTTTAATAATTAGAAACTATGAGGTAGAGCTGGATTTATGCTCCTTTCCTACTTGCAAATTAGACTCAATTTAAGAGGTAAAGCAGATGGGTGAATTCCCAACTATCATACTTTAAGTCAACCTTGAAAGTAAGAACAAACAGTTCATCAACACACACATTCATGTTTTTGACTAGTGCCTCCCTCCCAGGAGGTGCACAGGTGGGAAAATGAGTGGGGTCAGAACTCTTCTCTTCACCCAGCATAAATTATTATGTTCCATTGGAGAATGGCTATTCACAAGGTTGCTGTAAATCTTAAAATGAATGTTTGTAAGGCTGCAGCAAACAGGTTCTCTGATTCCCTTAAAAGAAATGGGGGAAGGCAACCTAGAAAAATCATCTCTAACTTCCCAGATGAATAGGCAGAAAAACTTCATAGCTTCAGTGCCTAAAAATAGCAGGAGAGGAAGGCAAAAAAACAGTTAGGCACGCTGATGATTGCATTGTTACAACTTAAATTGTACTCAGATGCAAACTCTGATGTGCCAAAAACAGTGAATGCTGAGCCTAAAAGATCAGAAAAGTGACATCTGGTATTGGATGCCCCAGCAGACATGACTAATACCATTGGTATTGTGTAGATTCTGCCTTTACTAATTTAATATTCAATCATGAGGGACAGCCCCACAGTGCTCTGCAGTATGAGAAAACATAGGCCTCCCAGAAATCACCTTGTCCCCAACAGGGTTATGTAAGGGTGCTGGATGTCTATCTTGTGGGCTGATCAGGACAAGCTTTGTAATTTCCATGTTTCTTAAGTCCCTTTTGTTTCATGACTCTCACACACGGTTGAGCTATGAGAGAGCCCTGAGAACTCATCCGTAACTTGTAATAAATAAATAACCTCTCCATAGTTTGCCCCTTGGATATTTGCTTTATGCCAGAACATTTTAGTTTTATACATACACTCACATGCAAATGTATTTCTTCACTGAAAATAGAAACCTGACATCCCTCATAACTTTTATTACTGACATTCAAGAATACCACATTGGCTTGAGGCTTGAGGGTATTCTGACTAAATCAACAAAGTTATCCTCTACCTCATATAGATATTTCCAATTGTCACATTGATTAGCTGATATGGTTTGGCTGTGTCCCCAGCCAAATCTCATCTTGAGTTGTAGTTCCCATAATCCCCACATGTCATGGGAAAGAGCCAGTGGGAGGTAATTGAATCATGGGGGTGCTCACCCCTCATGCTGTTATTGTGATAGTCAGTGAGTTCTCATGAGATCTGATGGTTTTACAAGTGGCTTTCCCCCCTTCACTATACTCAGAACTTGTATCTCCTGCTGTCATGTGAAGAAGAACATGTTTTCTTCCCCTTCTGCCATGACTGTAAGTATCCTGAAGCTTCCCCAGCCATGCAGAACTGTGAGACAATTAAATCTCTTTCCTTATGAATTACCCAGTCTTGAGAAGTTCTTTATAGCAGTGTGAAAATGAACTAATATAGTAAATTGGTACCAGGTAGCAGGGTGCTGCTATAAAGATACCCAAAAATATGGAGGCAACTTTGGAACTGGGTAATAGCCAGAGGTTGGGACAGTTTGAGGGCTCAGAAGAAGACAGGAAACTGCGGGAAAACTTGGAACTTCCTAAAGGTTTGCAGGGCTCAGAAGATAGAAATACATGGGAAAGTTTGGAACTTCATAGAGACTTGTTGAATGGCTTTGGCCAAAATGCTGATAGTGATATGGACAAAAAAGTCCAAACTAAGGTAGTCTCAGATGAAGATAAGGAACTTATTTGGAAGTAAAGCAAAAGTGACTCTTGTTGTGCTTCAACAAAGAGACTGGCAGTTTTTTGTCCTGTCCTAGAGATCTGTGGAACTTTGAACTTGAGAGAGATGATTTAGGGTATCTGACAGAAAAAATTTCTAAGTGGCAAAGTATTCAAGAGAAAGCAGACCATAAAATTTGGAAAATTTGCCACCTGGTGATGCAATAAAAAAGAAAAACCAATTTTCTGGGGAAAAGTCAAGCCTACTGCAGAAATTTGCATAAGTAACAAAAAGCTGAATGTGAATCACCAAGAAAATGGGGGAAAATGTCTCCAGGGCATGTCAGAGACCTTAAAGGCAGTCCCTCCCATCACAGAACTCCTGTAGGCATAGGAGGAAAAATGGTTTTGTGGGCTGGGCCCAGGGCCCTCCTGCTCTGTGCAGCATCAGGACATGGTTCTCTGTGTCCCAGCTGCTTCAACTCCAGCTGTGGCTAAAAGGGGCCAAGCTACAGCTTGAGCCATTGCTTCAGCAGGTGCAAGCCACAAAACTTGGTGGCTTACACGTGGTGTTTGGCTTGTGGGTCCACAGAAGTCAAGAATTGAGGTTTGGGAACCTCTGCCTAGATTTCAGAGGATGTATGGAAATGCCTGGATGTCTAGGCAGAAGTTTGATGCAGGAGTGGAGCCCTCATTGAGAACTTCTGCTAGGGTACTGCAGAAGGGAAATGGAGGGTTGAAGCCCCCACAGGGGCACTGTCTGATAGAGTTGTAAGAAGAGGGCCTCTGTCCACCAGACCCCAGAGTGGTAGATTCACCGACAACTTGCACCATGCATCTGGAAAAGCCACAGACACTCAACACTAGTCATGAAAGCAGCCAGGAGGCAAGCTGTACGCTGCAAAGCCACAGGGGCAGAGATGCCCAAGGACATGGGAGCCTGCCTCTTGCATCAGCATGCCCTGCATGTGAGACATGAAGCCAATGGAGATTATTTAGGAACTTTAAGGTTTATGACTACCCTATTGCATTTCAGACTTGCATGGGGCCTGTAGCTCCTTTGTTTTGGCCAATATCACCAATTTGGAATGGGTGTATTTACCCAGTGCCTGTACCCCCATTATATGTAGAAAGTAACTACGTTGATATTAATTTTACAGGCTTGCAGGCAGAAGGGTCTTGCCACGTCTCAGAGGAGGCTTTGGACTTGAACTTTTGAGTTAATGCTAGAATAAGTTAAGACTTTCGGAAACTATTGGAAGGGTATAATTATGTTTTTGAATGTGAAATATAAGATTTGGGAGGGGCCAGGGGCAGAATGATATGGTTTGGCTTTGTGTCCCCACCCAAATCTCAGCTTGAATTGTAGTTCCCATATTCCCATGGTCATGGGAGGGACCTGGTGAAAGGAACTGAATCATGGGGGTGGTACCCTCATGCTATTCTTGTAATTGGGAGTGATAGTGAGTGACTTATCATGAGATCTGATGATTTTATAAGGGCCTTTCCCCCTTCACTCAGCACTTGTATCTCTTGCTGCCATGTGAAGAAGTCCCTGTTTTCTTCCCCTTCTGCCATGGTTGTAAGTTTCCTGATGCATCCCCAGGCATGTGAAACTGTGAGTCAATTAAACCTGTTTTCTTTATAAATTACCCAGTCATAGGCAGTTCTTTATAGCAGTATGAGAATGGACTGATATAATAGTCTAGCAAATATTTGCTGAATGTTTACTGTGCTAAATTCAGTGGCAACTAGAAAAATGAAGTCCTAAATGGAAGAAAATAACTGCATACAATGTCATTTAAACATGCTTTAATTATTCAAAAGACAAATCAGAATTTTTTTAGTAGCTCCTGACCTTCCCAGCAACCTCCAACTGCCATTAAACAGTAATGCAGGGTTTATTCTTAGAAATATAAATGATAATAAGAGCTGCTGTTTATTGACTATCTGCTATAGGTAAAACATTGCACTGGACATTTCACATACAATAGCTCAACAATTTCAAAGGATAGCCAAGAAAAATATCCCTGTTTTACAGATAAGGAAACAGACCCCCCAAAATTAAGTAGCATGTAAAAGATCCTCTAGCTTAGTCAGAACTGAGTAAAACTTCTATTTTAAGTCTATCTAGCTTCAAAACCCATGCATTTTCCTCTATTCTGTGCTTAATCACAATTTTCAATGAAGCAACATAAGCAGTTAACACTTATCTCTTCAAGATTTTGATGTATTCATTCCCCTGCCTCACATAGATAGGAACAGGGAATTTCTCAAGCTTGAGAATTGCCAAATCTCCTAGAAAATTATGTGGAATTTTATTTTCCTTGATATTATAAAAAGTAAAACTTCCACTTTTCAAATATACAATTTACTGTAAAATTTAATTAATAACTCTAGTCTTTACCCCTCACATCCCCTACCATCCCCAGACTCCCAGCATTAATCTTTTATCTGGAGTCATACATGCTACACTGTCTCTCAATAGCCCTTTTGTGTGTGTGTGTATGTGTGTGTGTGTGTGTGTGTGTGTGTGTGTGTGTTTGTGATGTGTTTATTCTTTTATCCAAAAATCTTTTTTTCAGTTTCTTGATTTTTTTCTATAACTTAGAATATCATATTTTATCTCCTTGATTCCTAAGAAAAAATGCAAATGCTCTTCAAAAAGTGAGTTTCTTAAGCCAATAGTTCTTACCACATTCATTCAGTTTAAATTTTCTGAACAGTCAATCACTTCAACAAGGACCTGAGAGATCTGGGGTAAGCACACCCTAATATAAAATAAGTTCAGAAAACTCTAGGTCAGAGAGTGTGAAGGCCACTTGGATAGAAAAAGCCCATTAAGTGTCTTGGAAACTCTTGAAGTATCTTGAAGAGAGTTCTGGATACACAGGGGATCCTGTAAGAACAGTAGGAGAAATAGGGACATATGGTTAAATGGGAAAAAGAAAGCAGAAGGCGGAGAGAAATAAGGCAAATTTTAAGAAATTGTGGTTTGGCTTACAGATAATGGTGTGTTAGTCCATTCTCACATTGCTAATAAAGACATACAGAGACTGAGTAATTATAAAGGAAAGGGGTTTAATTGACTTACAGTTCCGCATGGATGGAGAGGCCTCACAGTGATGGCAGAAGGTAAGGAGGAGCAAGTTGCATCTTACATGGTGGTAGGGAAGAGAGAACTTGTTCAGAGGAACTCCTCTTTATAAAACCATCAGATATTGTGAGACTTATTCACTATCACGAGAATAGCACAAGACCCACCCTCATGATTCAGTTACATCCCACCGGATCCCTCCTATTACACATGGGAATTGTGGGAGCTACAAATCAAGATGAGATTTGGGTGGAGTCACACTCAAACCATATCAAATGATATCCTCTTATCTTTGATTTATAGAATGTATATTACATTTACAAGTAAGTTAGTTATAGGCAAGACAGTTCTTAAAAACCATAATTAGTGCTATTTTTTTTATATTGCTTTTCTTTTATTTCCCTCCTGGGGTGAGGAGTGTAGATCTTTCAGGGAAGGCATGGCTAGGTTCCCCTTGACAGGAGGCCCCTGGCTGTCCCAAGGTGCATATGGAGAGACTGATGCATTGGATAACTCAGGGAATTCAAAACATTCTCCAGCTAGAGGATCCCCAGCAGCCCCAGACATGGCTGAGCCTGCTGGCAGGCTGAACATGCAGGCTGACCACAGTAACAGACCACACCACACTGAGAGAATCTGCCTGGGAGAAGAATGAGTTCTCCACTAAGAATTGAAGCTAAGAGGAGATAGGACTATTGTTTAAGTGGTTGGAAGGGGAATTAAAGGGAGGGGGAGGAACCGGGGGAGGGTTGGTGGGTTTGAGGGTTAGCTTTTAATTTTGCATTGAAGAGTCAGTTAACAATGGTTACAAAAGGAAATTAAAAGACTGGAAGTAGTTGAGGTTTTTGTTTTTTCTGAAGTTGCAAAACACCCCAATATTGCACAGGCCTGTGTTTAATGTGGTATGACAATGTGACAGCCTTTGTGGATAGTCTCTGGAACCCTTTGAATGGGTTCCATGAGCAAATCAGCATTCTCTTCACAATGTGACTGTCGGACTGTGTGTGCCCATTTTTCCAGCTCTTAGAGGGCATAGTCACAAGTTTATCATGAGGCATACTCAAACGATATGCATTTGGGGAGATGAAGGAAGAAGAAAGGCCTGTTTGGAAATGTGGCTGTGAAGTTGAGGAAGAGATGAGTCTAGAGCAGAATCACCAAATGACAGCTAAAAGCGGCAAATGACTGCTGATATTTTTGTGATGAAATTGCCACTCAAATCTCAAATTACAGCCAGAATCTTACTATTCACACTTAAATACATATAAAGTGTGCTGTTAATGATGGCACAAGAGAGAGGACTCCTTCTCAAGCTTCGTTAGGTTAGATATCCTAAAGTATGAGTCTCTCAAATTCATTCAGCTAACAGGTAAGTATCAGAACTACTTTTAGTTGTAGAACAGAGCTTGCAGTAACATTTTTCAGGTTTATGTCATGTGTAAAAAATCCATCTAAATAATTATGCATATAATCCTTACAATGGTCTTATTGGATAGACATTATTATCATCATTCAACAGGTGAGAAATGGAGATGAGAGAAGTAATTTGTCCAAGTTCATATAGCTAGGAATAAATGGATACAGTATTTCTTCCCGGGCAGACTGATACCAGTGCCACACACTTGACCATTGCCTCTACTCACACCTACCTCATATCTCATTACTTAAAAAGAATCCACTCTTAACCTAAGTGTAAAATAAATAGACTTAAACATTATTATATAATTTACTTGTTGTATGATAAACTTTACAATTATAAACAATTTCTTTAATTAAACAATAATTTTTAAATAAGTTTGCATTGTGTTACCGATATACACTTGAAAACCCCACTTCAATCTACATTGCATAAGAAGCATATGGTTTTCTAGAACTCTTGGATTAACCAAGGCTTCTCCAGGCCCCAGTCCTGTGTTTGGGGGATGAACATAAGACTCTGTTCCAGAGTTGGACCTCTCATAATCCCCAGGGGCCTTTCCCTCTCACATGTTCTATTATTTTATGCTTTTTGAAGCACACAAGTAATGTATTCTTCATTTCCTGAATTTTACTAGGACTTTCCAATTTGTTAATAATTCATAAGATAAACCTCTTTGGCCGTTTTAGATCTCAGAGTCAAAGGAATAAAGACAAGGATACCAGGAGGTTTGAAATAATGGAAGAGGTGGGCAGACTCCCAGGAAAGTGTTGCCAGCCTGCAGCACCATCACATGCTCTCTTTTCTCTGCTGGGTTTTTTTTTTTAAGAAAAAAGGGCAGGGATGTAACTTGTATTCTCCTTGGAAAGGGGCTCAAATTATATAATTAAAAATTATTATATTGTTCCCTCTGTGGACAAATAATTTCTGTTCCATTCACAATTGAAAAGAATGAGGCTGTAGTTCAATAGAAATCATAATTTAACTTCAAACTTCTTTCTCTGTTTGTTAGTGTCTTTGTTTCTGATGGGTGTACATACCTGTGCATTGGGGGTAGGGGGAGCAGATGAATTCTGAAATCATATTGTGAAGACAAATGTGAGAAGACACTGCAAAATACATCTGTTAGTCCAACATCTATTTGTTGAATACCTAAAAAAATTAGCTGAGGATAAGCAATATAAAAAATGTTAAAGCTTATTTGTTTTCCCAACAATTATTTGTTAATAAGAGACTTTTAATAAGATCATATATAAAACTACATTTCTCATTATTTTTATAATTGGTGACTATATTTCTCCATTCACTATAACATATACTCTTTCCAAAGGGAACATAAACCTTATCAGCCTATTAGAAGCCCCTCTTAAATTGACCTTTTCTTTTACCACTGCCCATTGTAGGAGAGATTTTGCAGCTACTTGTCTTCATAGATAAGCTCTTATTTATTAACTAAACATGCTATGCTCCTCATTGGTAAAGAAGACAGAATATAATTGGTTAAGTGTTTGTTTTTTTAAAATCAATCATTAAAAACAAGATCTTAAAGCAAATTCAATTTTGGCCAAAGACAGAATCAACATTAGGAAAAAGGTAAATGAGCTACAGGAAATATTTAGTCTACAAATTCATTTAAATTAAGTTTTAGAAGAAAGAGAAATCCAAGCATGTCAAGGAAAGTTCGCAGTGTGGTAAGCGCTAGCAACAGTTATAAATATTACCATCAAGGGTAAGGAAAAAGACTAAAGAAACGGAAGATTTGACAAAGGAGTTTCCTTCTGGTCAGATGCTTGGAGGTCCATAATGTCCTACAGTGACCACTGAAAGGATTGATGACATTGGAGTCACTTGAGAGGTTAAAAGAAATCATTTGTGAAGAGTAGTGACTAGGAGAGGAGCCTTTATCTTCAAAATGGTATGAGAAATATAAAATGGTATTAATAATTCACAATAGAGAAGAGATACAGAACAGCATTTTAACCAATTTTTCTAATGACTCGCTGTGTAGAGTCATTAGATTCTGAGGAAGTGATGTGGTCTGAAGATTCAAGGCATAGTCTGCATTGTCAAAGAGACTATTAATAAATTGATATCTTTTCTTACAGGCAAAGTAAATCAGATCTGAGTTATCTTACCATGGTTTAAGAATCTTCTCATATTTAGGAAGCCATACATAGGTCAAATAAATTCTCCTATGATATTTTAGATTTTGGTTGAAAACCCCCATGTAAGTCTTTCTGAAACTCCTATAGATTATATCTACAGTAGATATCTCCATGAATCCATGCTCCGATAGGACTTTAGAGCAAACACTCACAGAAAGTGGTATGCCTAAGAAGCTGAAGGCATAGCTCTAAGTTCTGTCTCCAATATTTACCACTTGTTTACATTTAGGCAAGCTATTTAAAGTCTCTGATATAGTTTTGAGTACATATAGATTGTTGAATGTCAGCTTCTACTGCTTTTCTAATTTAATTAGTCCTGGTGTAAAAATCAAATTGGTATCTATAACATCACTGAATTACTTAGTTAGATTGTACATCTAAGAAGGACTGGCTATATAAGATCTAGTTCAAAATAAAAATGCAGGGCCTCCTCTTCAAAAATTATGAAGACTTTCAAGATTGTAGTAGCAAACCATTAAACTAAGCGTGGAGCCCTTCTAAGCACAGAGCTCTATATGACTTTATGAGTCACATGCCCTTCTCTTACATGACCTTTGTAAATGATCTTACTTCAAGAACAAGAATAGGCAACCAATTTCTCTTGGTAACCAATACCTCTTTCTTTAGTAGATCTAGTAATAATATCATTACCAATGTTAAGTATCTGCATATATATTACAAAAAGAATTGCCAGCCAATGTCTCTCCCTGCCCACCCCTGTTCTGTTTAGTGCCTGGGGTCCTACTTCCCAAGGAAAATGCGTTTAAGACATGAGGCCTGATGAAAAAAGCCTCCATCAATCCTTCTTCATTTTCCAATACAATGGACCCTTGGAAGCAGAAAAGGAATTAGAAAAACAAAATAAACTTTTAAAAATCTGAGGCATTTTGGACAGTGATCAGAGAGGAAAATGTGTTAACGAATATAATTCTGTTTAGGACCACAAAATGAGAATGTAACTTTCGTTAATATCCTGGGCTGAATCCAGGCTTTTGTCTGATTGATATGGAGAATTCCAACTGTGAGTTTGGGAAAGGGACTAGATTAATGTGTACTGGTAATTTTTACAGTTACGTTCACGTCTCCAGAGGCTCAGGAAAATTTAATAAATCAAATAAATAAATAAGTAAAAGAATTCTATGCTCAGTTCTTCACACAAAGTTCCCATCATTGTCCAAGAGATTTCCACATGCACAGCAAGAAAGGAAGATGGCTCTCTTGTTACCCATTATTTGAGAGAAACCATCTAGCTTTCATAATGATGTAATATGGCTTTCACCCTCTGAACTTCATAGAAGTCTATTTAATATTTGCCAATGTCCCCTTATGTGCAAAGACTTATTTTCCACTTTTAATGTTGGTTGAATAACTTGTGAATACTTTACAAGGGATATGTCACTGCTTGGTTTGAGGTTTTTATGTGGCAAATAATTTCAGCTGTGAGAGAGTCTGAGAAATAACTATACCACTTCGGGAATATTTTTTTTTCTTTCAAAGAAAGAGACAGAAGAAGGAAGGGAGCAGGAGAGAGAGGAAAAAAAAGGGAGTGAGAGAGGGAAGAATAATTTGGTACTCATGAGCTCAGCAAAAATCAACTGACAAAAACAAAATGCTTCAGGGTTTAAACAAATGGGTCATTAAAACCTTGCTATAATTTACAGAACAATAACATCATATAATTTTTAACTGAGAAGGATCAAAGAAATCATAAGCCAAACTTTATTTCATAGGTAAGGAAATAAAGCCTAAGAAAATTAACTTACTACATTTGCTAGTTTATACTCTCACTCTAGGTTTCTAGCTACATTCTTGTACTTTTCCTACATGACCTCTCTATGCAGTTCGTTTCAGGGAAAGCTTTGAACAGAAACTCCTTTCCCAGAAAATTATGTCCATGCAGGTTTATAAACATTTTGCTATCTCATGTGATAATTCACTCTAATTCACCCGTTCATTTATTCATCTGTTCATTAAGTAAATTAGATAGATCTTTCAAAGAGTATATCCCAAGCCCATGTTATATTTGAGATTGAAACATAGACTCCGTTCCTGACTGCAAAAGATGCAAAACAGTGGAAAAAATAGAGCTATCAAAATGAAATACAACAAGTAGTCGTTAGGGAGGCCCATGAACTCAGGAAGAATGCAGCGTATGTGGACAATGCACAGTAACCACACAGTTAGTCAATGGCAGAGTTGACTTATCCTAAAATAAGGTACCGTTTTGGATTGTCACTTTTCAAAGTAGGGATACAGTATGTGTTTGGCATCATGGTTCAGAGTGTGAATTCTGGAACCAGATCACCTAGTTTCCAATTTTAGCTCTAGTGCTTACTATGAATTCTTTGGTGAGTTACTTAACACTTCTAACCTCAGTTTCCTCCTTGGTAAAATGCTGACCAATAGTAGTATCTACCTCACATGGAAGTGACTGGCACATACTCAGGACTGGATAAAATTTGCCATTATTATGAAGCTACAGAGCTTTAATTTATCCACTGAAATTATTTATATTTACTTTATAATTGATTTCATATTTGAAATATATGAATGATAGTATTTCAATCATACTGTCCTAACCTAAGGGATAAATAGCAAAATTTTAAAAGTATCAAAATGCTGGCTTTTCTTTCCGATTCCCTTTAGTATAGTTATCAGCCCTAGGTCATTAGTACTTCACACAGTAAGCAATACACATCAGAATGCTTCCTCAGTTGTCCAGGCAACCATTTTTATAATATGGAAGATGGGACATAGAGTTTACTTCATGGTATAATACTCAGAATGTGAAGCATATCAAAGTCACTGTACACTGATCCTCTGAGGCCAGGCACCATAAATGGTAAGGAGCTCTTGTGGAATGGAGGGAACATGGGAACAAAAATAAAATGCTTGAGTCTCGATACTTGATCTATTAATTTCTTGGTTGCTTTATCATAAGCAAGTTGCTTAAACTGTTTGTACCCTAGTTTCTTCATTTTGATATTTGTAATAATATGAGAGCATGAGTTTATTGTAAAGGTTATATGAGAAAAGGTGTTTGAAGCCTTAAGTTTGTAACAAAAAATATGAGGCAGTATAATTACTTAGTATACTCAATTTAATTTCTGTTTACTCATTTTCTGGTCTTTGGACTAGGCAAAAAGTTTAGGTTAAGAAAGAGCATTTTTATATACTTATATTAATTAATATATTTATGTATGTCATATACAAATGCCCTTTATTAACCTGAAAGTTATATATAATATGTAAAATTGACGTATATATGGCACTAGTCTTTTCTTTTCCATCTCTACTTCTTCCTAGTTATAGCCCCACTCCTTTCCTATAAAAAAGCAGGAAATGATCAGAAAGAATTTGCATTTTTATTGAGGTTGATTCACACTGATGTGTTACCTCTCAGGAGCTGGCGTTGCAACACGAATGTGTTACCTCCCTTACTTATTTGACATTTACTCTCCATTTGAAAGCATCAGTTACTTTAAAGTTAAATTACAGATAGATCTGCTTCAGCCTTTTGGATGGTGTGAAGGCTGAATTTAAAAGGGACTTCAGACATAGATGGAAAGTGTTAATTCCTTCCTTCCTCTTCACATCTCTGTCCTTTACTCTTAAAGTCTTTTAATCTTCTGGCTAAACACTTCCTCTCTGCACACAGTCAAATCCTTTCTCCTGGTGCTGGCTCCCCTTTCCTGGGTTCACTTTTCTGCTTCAGGTACTCCTCTCTATAGGGTGCTGGCTTTCACTTCTCACCCAAAATTCCTGCTGCTGAAAATCTCTAGAACTTAAAGCACTAGCCTAAAATGAGGCTATTGAAGCAGCAGTTCTCTTATACTGGGGGTTGAGAACCCAAAATGAGATTTGAAAATGGATAGGAGAGTTGATGGGGGGCCTCAGGGTTGAAGCAGAGAGCAGGCAGTGAATTTTGATGGCCTAAATTTATATTGTATTGTAATAAGAAAAAGTACATAACGTCTTGAAATTGCCTCCAAGACTATGCCCCACAGTGGTGTGGGGACATGAGAGTGGGTGTTCTGCATCTGGAGATTTGTTCTCACCAAGTACATACCTTCAGGAGAAATGTCTACTTTGAATTATTTGTTTCTGACAGGGAAACATCAAAATGTTGGGAATGCAGTGTTTACAAGCTCATAAGGTGCTGATGAGATAGGGGAAATCAATTCATTATGACCTACTGTAACTGCCCAACGAGGTCTTCCAGCCCACTGAAAAACCAAAATCAACTCACTGAGACCATGCGCTTGTAGTAAAGAAAGAGTTTAATAGACACAAGGCTAGAAGCAAGATGGAGTCAGCCATGTCATGTTTCTATACTGTGATATTTTTGCAAAGGCAGTTTCATGATAGTGAAAATAATTCCTTGTATGGCACAGAAACTGATTGTTCAGCTCTACCCATTACATAACAGAGGCATGATAGCAGCATCTCTAAAGAAGAGTTATTTGGACCTTCCTGATAGCCTGCTCCTTACACAGGATGCAAAACCTGGCAGGCAGAAATTCTGTGTTGCTTGTTTGTTGTTGAGTGGTTGATTTAGGTGGACTTTTACCTCTTTATTTTTCTAAATTTTTCAAAACCCATTGATATTTTCCTAGTTGAGATGTCTGTGTAGTTGCTTCATGGCTTGTTTTTCCAGTTTTGTTGTTTATTTTGACTTTTCTGCATGTTTACTTTATTGGATTGCATCCCATCTTTCTCTTCCATTTTAAGATGGAAAGAGAAAGTAGTCAAGAGGAGACGGCCCCTTCTTCAAGGGTCAGAGAAAAGATGCTTGTCTTTCCTCTTGTTTGGTAGAATCACTTGCTAAGCCACCTTGCAGATCTCTAATGCTAACCCAAAAGAAAGAAGCTTTTAATCTCTACATCAGTAGACAAGGAAAAAAATGAACAGTGCTTGCTAAAGATCATTCAGGCCAAATTACCAACGGAGAAAAGAAGTAAATTACCGATAAAAGTCACTTTAAGAGATTAATTATCTTCCAAGGCAACTAAGTCCTCTGTGAGATAATTTAAGAATAAAACTACATGATCACCAGTAAATACAGCTTTACTCATGATCTTTCAAAGAGCTTACAATTTAGGCAGTTTAACCAAGGTGTTTTAGTGTAATAAATACTTTCTTAAACATTTAATATTCAAGAAAAAGCAGATTAGATTGAAAAGGGAAAAATTGGTCAGAGAATATATACCAACCTCTTTTCTACCAATACGTTTTTTGTTGCACCACAATGCTGGTGATTTTGTAAATATCTTTAAATTTCTGCCTTAAAAAAAACAAGATACCATGAAGGCAGGTTGAAAATTATACAAATGAGGCTTTAGTGTTAATTCACTCTCTTTCACTAAATAAACTTCCACCCATGCCTGTGAGTTTACCCAACAAAGGGCTCTGCTCTATAACTAATTCCTATCCAATGAAGCTTCCTATTATGAGGATTCTAGGTACGGTCTCAGTTCCTTTTGAGCCCCTCCGATTATTTTAAAGACACTCAACCTTACCTCTTTTTCTAGCTACTCTAGCCACCAATGTAACACAGACTTTTATCAGCTTCCCCAGAGACTTGCATCCACTTGCCTCATACAGAGCCTCCAGCTTCTTGTTTCCTGCACTTGGCTATGACAAACCTTAAAGTAGTTATAGAGGCACTTAATGCTCTTTTTTTTTCACCTGATCTTATAGCACAGTGAAATTTAGCTGTGTCGGCAGTGTCCAGATTAGATTTATATCATTATTATAGAAATCTACCATAAATTATAAGCAACACACAAAAAAATAACAAAAACTAACCAGCAAGATAAAAAACTTAAAAATATTATACCAATTATAATCACTTATTTAAATTACATTATTCTTATATCTACTTACTTAGCAATGACTATGCATATCATTAAATATGTGTCAGTTTAATTCTGTGATAACTTTTGTTGATGTCAATGATAGTTTTCATATTTTTATTTTATAATATTTTTATTACATTATATTACATTGTTATATTACATTATATTATATTTATATTAGATATGTCATATTTTAATTTTATTTATATAATACTTATAACATTCATGATTCATAGCTTTTGCTGAGAGGGTACTATCCTAGAATTATCTAAATAAAGTCAAGGACTGAAATGCAGTTGTTTGACTATATAATTTATCTAATTTTCCAGTGCTCAGTTGCTGTACAACTACCCCTAATGACCCCCCAAAACTTGGTGAAAAGTACCCCCAAGACTTGGTGAAAACTTATTATATTATGCTCATGAATCTTGTGGGTTAGGAATTCAGACTGGGAAAAGCGGGAATGGCTGTTCTTTGTTCCACAATTGTGACATCTCAGGTGGGAAGACTTTAAGGATGGCGATCATTTAACGGTTGGGGCTAAAATCACCTTGTGGCATTTTCATTAACACATTTACATGTCATCTTCACTCATATGTCTGGTGATTGTTGCTGGCTATTGGTTGGAACCTCAGCTTCGCTGTCAATCAGAACACTAGCATGTAGCCTCTTCATATAGTCTCTTCTATGGGCTAGTGTGGGCTTCTTCACAACATGGTTCTGTGTTCCAAAAGCAGGTGTTCCAAGAGAGCAAGGGAAAGGTACGTGGCATTTTTATGATTTAGTCTCAAAGTCAAGTTGTGTCACTTTTCTTATACTCTATTAATAGAGGCAGTCACTCAAGTCTGCCCACTGCAGGGAGAGGGGACATGGACTTTACCACTCAATGGGAGGAGTATCAAGGTTTTGAGGGTGGCTAAAAATGTGATCTGACTTTTATTTGACAGCAAACTAATGTGTTGTAAAGAAAGCCTGCAGGTCATCTTTGGAAAATACGGTGTGTCACAGTCTACTCTCTGGCTACAAAAATTCACATCCTTCCTGTAAGGTCTTTTAGGCTGACCGACTGTGCCATGGACCACATGGTAACCTCTGTGACCTGCATGTATACCTCCAGATGATGAGTTCCTGGAACTAGAAAGTCTGAAGTAACTGGACAAAAAGGAGACGCATGCGGTGGCTCATTAACTTTGAGACATTTGTCTATAGTTCCTTATTCCCCCCTCAACTGATAAGGCAACCGGACTTTGTAACTGACCTTGCTCAACTGATAGGTCAACTTCATGACTCCAGACCCTACAAACTCCTCCCAGCTTGCAAAAATCACCAACTGTAACTTCTGTAACTTTCCGCTATCTACCCCAAACCTATAAAACCAACTCCTAACCCACCACACTCTGCTGACTTTTCGGACTCAGCCCACCTGGACCTGGGTGAATAAATAGCCATGTTGCTCACACACAAAGCCTGTTTGGGGGGGGTCTCTCCATTCAGAGTGCATTTTAACACTTCCTACCCTTCCACATGCAAGATGTACTCATTCTCTTCCCTAAGACTTTCAAGTCTGTCACACTGTAGCATCTGTTCTAGGGTTTCTCATCTAAATCAATCAAGGTTCAGATCAATCTTCTTGGGTGTAGTTCCTCAAGTACAACTTCTTCAGAAGCATTCATTTTGATCTAAAGATACAATATCTAAAGAGATGAGCTATCTGCTCCCCAAATATCCAATATTCAATGATTGAACAAGAACAGCATAACTTTTTTATATACTTTCATTTAAAAAGTTAGAAGCCAGGAGGCACACAGCAGTCACAGGTCTATAGAAATTGCATTTATTTTACCTCTTTCCAACAATTTCATCTGTATAAATACTATATTACCAATTTTGATAACAGATCAACATTATATAAACATTTTTAACTTAAAAAATAGCATATTGATCACATAAACCAGAAATTTAATACAGTCAATGACTTGTATATTCTTCAATTATAACTTCATATATTCATCATTAGCCTAAAATGACTTATTGTGCTACCCCTAAAATGTCTTTCCCGTAGAGTCTATTAATTATTTAATTATGTGGTTAACAATATACTTAAAAAGTTGAATATATCTTCTCTCGATAAATTATTTCCTACTCTAATGTTATTTGACATATTAAATATTTGAATAACTTTAGATGATATCTCACTCTGGAAAGCTAAAATCTATGATGGCCCCAAGATTTCTGCTCTAATTTCTGGGCCTGTGATTAGGTTGTGTTATACGGTACAGCTAAATGTAAGAAAGGGAGATTATCCAGGTAAGCCTTATTGGATCACATAAGCCTTTAAAAATAGGATTTTTGCCAGGTGCAGTAGCTCATGCCTGTAATCCCAGCACTTTGGGAGGCCAAGGCTGGCAGATTACGGGGTCAGGAATTCGAGACTAATATGGTGAAACCTTGTCTCAACTAAAGATAAAAAAATTAACCAGGCATGGTAGTGTGCACCTGTAATCCCAGCTACTCAGGAGGCAGAGGCAAGAGAATCGCTTGAACCCGGGGGGCGGAGGTTGCAGTGAGATGAGATCATGCCATTGCACTCCAGCCTGGGAGACAGGGTGAGACTTGGTCTCAAAAAACAAAAACAAAAACAGGATATTCTCCATCTGGTGGAAGAAGAGGAAAGAGACAAGCTCTGGCTGGCCTGGAAGAAAGCAAACATCCATGTTGTGAACTGTCCATGAAGGCCACATGGCAAGGATTGGAGAGGAAACTAGAGGACCCAGGAGCCGCTGGGAAATGGAGCTATCAGTCCCACCACTGAAGGAACTGAATTCTTCCAACAAGAAGAATGAATATAGAAGACGAATTTCCCCCAGAACCACCAGTTAAAAACTCATCCCAGGTAACACCTTGATTTCTAACTTGTTATACCCCGAACATAACTGAGAGCTAATGCATGATGTTGCTTTGAGTTAATTTTGTGGTTACTTGTTATGAAGCAATAGAACCTAATATACTCACTCGGGAAAGGTGAGTTTTAAGTGAGCAAGAAACTCAGGATTAGTCAAGGAGGTGATATGGGACAAAGCAGAACTCACATTGAACTACTGACTCTCCTTCCCTGTCCATTTCTCCTCCTTTATTCTGTGTACAGGCAAATTTCTTCGGGATGTGGTCTCTGTGGGCAAGTGGGTTGTACTGAGCAGGATATACATGGGGTTGGTTCATTCAGGCCTTGTGTCAAATGATGGCTCTCCCATGAGATTGCAACCCAGTGACTCTATCTCTGAGCCTCAAGTGTAATAGGGAAAGCCTCTCTTTCAATGTGTGTCCAGAGAAAATGAATGAGGTAATGTATAATAAGCATTCAAATTAATCTACTCGAAGGCATTCTGAAGAAGTTTTAACTGTACATCATTTAACACAATAGAGACTCATGGGGAGACCAAGATTCTCGATCCATGCAGGAAGCATCATTGTCATGAAGTCTTCCTCTATTTACATTCTCCAAAGTTCTACTTGCTTAAAATATCTTGGAATGAGAGGAAGAAAGTTTCCCAATGGGCCCTTTGAAATATCTAGTGATAAGACTGCATTCCTGGGGGAAGGGTCTTATGTTTGGTAGACAGTTAGAAATGTTATCTGATTTTGATTTGACCTGAAGGGAATGTCATGATAGTATTCACTAACTAGATGTATCAATTAAAAAGTAAATAAAAATATTTTTTAAAAAAGAAATGCAATTGCAGAAGTTCATTTCTTTTTGTTTTGTTTTTTAGTTCACTTGTTTTTAACAGGGAATTTTTGGTGTTGATGCTGATGGTGGTAGTTATGCCCTTTGTGTTTTAAATAAACATGAAATTTTGTATTACATCCCTTCCCCACCCAACCAAGTACTAACTGGTGAAGAAACGTTAACATGGTATGATAATTCAAAGAAAAGAACATCGGCTCAAAAGGAGGAAAAGCCAGATTGTAACAGTATGGTTATTGCCTCTAGTTGAGATTATCTTATCTGTTAAAATAAAAAAATGTACCCTTTGGCAAAAAAAAAAAAAAAGTTAAGCAAAACATGAAAAGTGTAAATTGAACTTTTGCTTCGTGTTACATCTCCGCTGTTTACTCAAATCAATTTGTTTCTGTTTGTTTTACTGTCTATCTGCTGAAAACATATCTGAATCCAATGAAAATTTAAAACATGTGATTTAAAATAGTTTGAGAAAGGAAAAAGGAAGCGTGCTGTTAAATGTTAAAATGGGTTCTGTGGTAAATTGTATACATGCACCACATCAAAAGTAAATTGAAGTTAAAATAAATAATGTTACACTGAAAGTTGAAAGAATATAGCAAATCATAAAGATGGTTGTATACTAATTGAGAGTATTTTAATTGTTAAAAGATTTAGAGAAATAAACATTGTAGATGGGAACACAGTGCTGAAAGATCAGCGCCGGTTCTGGTTTTCCTTTCTAGTGGCTTGGCACGGCGGCTGCGCTGAGCTCCAGCCTGGCTTTTAGAAAACAGAAGCAACGCTGTTCAAAAGATTAATCAGTGGCCCATACACAGGAGGCCTGGGGCCACTCATGTACAAAGTCCCAAAATTTGGTACAGAAAACCTGTGCCTTCCATCCTTGCTGTATTGCATTTCCGTGAAGGCAGCAGTTCTTGGCAGGCATACCCTGCAGGGTTGCGTTTACTTCGTTTTCACCTCCCATGTCTGCAGTGCTATTGACCTCACCGAACTCTTTCACTGTTTCCCTCTTCACTCTGTTGCTAGTCAACCTGTAATACAGCATTACAATGATCAATACTTTCTTTTCCATCCTGGTCTGTTTTCTTAATCATGCTGATATACATTACATGGCTAACAGGACTCAAGACAAAAAAGATTGTCTTCATGAAAGAAAAAAAAATCACCACCATTTATTCCTCTTTTCATTTCTGTTGAATTCAAATCAATAGAATTGAAAATTTTTTAACAATATAATCTACTCTTATTTGAATTGTATATAAAAAAGCCTTCTAGGCATTTGATGAAGATATATTAACATTGGTTAGGGTTTGGGTATTTTGTAAAACAAAAATGTTTTGGTTTGTGCGTGTCTTTCAAATGTATATGATATTATTTCTATATTCCCATTATTTTTATTCTTTCTTCAAAGTTTACCTCGTCTTCACCTTCAAGGGACAAATTAATTGTTAAGTACAGTCAAGGAAGTCATCTGACAGAGAAAAAAATTAAAGTATTTCATATATAAGTGTGTGGCCTATCAAATAAATAATTACCATCATACCTTTTAAACATTCACCTATGTTATTTTATACATAAAATATCACATTTAATCCTTAAAATAACACTGTAAAATAAATATTAGTGGCCAGACATGGTGTCTCACTCCTGTAATCCTGGTACTTTGGGAGGCCTAGGCAGGTGGCTTGCTTGAGCCCAGGAGTTTGAGACCAGCCTGGACAACAGGGCAAGACCCTGTCTCTAGAAAAAATACAAAAATTAGCTGAGCATGGTGGCATGCGCCTGTAGTCCCTGCTACTTGAGAGGCTGAGGTGGGAGGATAGATGGAGCCTGGGAGGTCAAGGCTGCAGAGCCATGATTGTGCCACCGCACTCCAGCCTGGGCAACCGAGCAAAACCCTGTGTCCAAGAAACAGTTAGTATTGTATAAATTAGGTAAATAAGAAAAATTAAGTTTAGAGATATTTTTACATTCACTTACTTTATTTTCTAATACTATATATTGAACATCTATTCTGTGCCTTACATAGGATAATCCTTTGGCGATAAAATGGTAAGTAAAAATATTCAAGATCTATTCTCTCATTGGATTTCCAAAGGAAAACCATCTGATTAATAAACATTAGTTATTAAGTGGCAGATCTAGTATTCAAATTCAGGACCTCCTGATGCCAAAGCCAGACCTCACCAGCATTTCTTTGTCAGCCTTTCTCAGTGAAGAAGAATAAAAATAGAGTCAAAAGCCAGTCAGCCCCTTTTGAATATGGCCTCCAATTGTTCCAGATATATTAAACTCCAAGAAAGCAAACAGACTTTTCTCCCACTTAGTATCTACTCTTAGATTTTTAGGAATACTAGTCTAACGTCATCTTCTCTGGCTGACCAGTATCCAATGAAGAGGCCATTTCAGGTCCAATAATACCTTTGATCAGACATTTGGTTACCAAATAAACATGTCCAGTAGTATAGATTCTGGATACATTTAATAATTATGGATGCTGTTGATGAAAACACCGTGTTAGCTTTTCAAAAACATTTACTTTAGTCATAAGTTTCCATTTTTGTCTGCTGACTCTATATTTTACATGAATTTATAAAATGTATAGATGTTTAAGTAGGATTATAAATCCAGAGCTTTTGTGTGACTGGAGTCCCCTCTTGCACTTACTTTTCTGCCAAGTAAATGTGTCATACGTAAGTCTCATACCTATTTAACAAAATATGTCAAAAACTAACATCATCTTTTCTGCACTCCAAAACATGTTCAGGATAAGGAAATCCTTCCATCCCAGTTGTGGCACACATGGGTAAAAAACGAGGAGACTCACATGCATTTCCAGGCGATGTGATCACTTAGGCATCTATTCACAAGCAGATTAAGAAGAAAAAAAAAGCAAGACTTCAACAGCAAATCACAAACAAAGGCTAGAAAACCAGTTTCAGCAAAGTAAATCAACCTTCATTCTCAGGGCTAGCTACTTTCTTGTTCTTAATAAAGAACTAGTGATCTTCCATGTTACACATCCCAAAGGCCCAAATGACCACTCCATGTTGTCCCAGAGATAATCCATTAGTACAGTGTTTTGCTGACCCAACTTCTTACACATGAATATCGACCTTCCATTGATAATAGCCACCCTTATTTTTCCTTGAAGATAAACCAAAAAGCACCACTAAAGGAACTTAGAAAACATTTATAGATGCAGTCTTTTAAGTCCAGAGCTTGAATGGTTTTGTCTGGTTATTGAAAATACTAAACATTCTGGAATGTATTTTTGGTGGTTACATTAAGGTCAACTTACTTGCTGCAAATATGCCAAGTGTATATTTCAAGGACTATACATACTGTGTACTGGTTCAACACGCACTTTTTCCCAGAATGCCAAGAAATGATGCTCTAGCTTCTGTTGGTGCTCTGTTAATGCAGATGGAAGGCTAATATCAGTCCTCTCCCTTCAAGTCACATTGATTGCATTAACCTGTGCCAGTAGATATGGCACCCCTTGAGTGGTACAAAATGCAGTAGTGTACTGGGAGTACCTTTACAGCCACATATGAACACATCATGAAATATATGCCTCCCTTTCCTAATGAAAATGGAGCCACATTTTCCTGTTCTTTCAGCCAGATGGAATTATGATTGGTGTGTGCTTGCCTTTTACATTACTATTTGATTCCATAATAAGAACCACATGAGACAATTTTATTTTATTTGTTCTCCAGTTGCCAACATGGCTTTTGTACAACTAATAAAATAATATTTCCCCCGTGTTTTTTCACATAAAATACACTTGTTTATGAAGGATAAGCACATACCAATCAAAACCTGATCTGGCATGAGCAATATTGTCTTGCTTTTTCTTATTAAGTAGGAAGCAAAGGAGACGCATTTATTAGTTTTCTAATAGCCTAGTTGGCTCATACTGGTCTATATCTATGTATTCGATACTGAAGGCATTTGTTTAGAGAGCAATAGGTTAGGCTATCATCTTGGTAAAAGTTTCAAAAACGAGTTACCAATGAAAATATATTTCCAGGGAGGGCACATAATGAAGGAAGTAAAAAGAACAAAAAGCTGCATAGCTTTTGGTGTCCATGGTAATGGAGCCATGATCTTCTTCAGAGGGAGGTCCTGAAAAAGCACTGCTGGCATTGCGTCCTCTCTGCTGCAGCCAAGAAAGCCTAGAATGAACCACAACAGCATGTCTACAGCTGGTGATCTGCCAGTCACAGACCCCAGGCCAAGGTTTTGACCATGAACTGAAAACTCACCTTTTAAGCATACATGAATATAATTCATACTGTCCTAAAATCTGTGATTAGTCATCAGCTTACATAAGTTCTTATTATTTAGAATATTCAGAAACAATTCATCAATATCCCTTTCCATGTACAAATACTTAGCAGAGCAATGGCTTAGGAATAAATGTGCTGTAGAAACAGATTTTATCCTTTGGTATCTTTCTGAGCCAGTACTTCTGAGTAAGGAACAATAGAGGACCACTCTACCTCTGCTAAGGCATCATACTTCCATTGACTGATGTTGGTCCTCCAAGAAGTCCGTGAAATCTCTCAGAGCTCTTGTTCTTTTTTTGTTTTCAGTATCCACTGGCCTTAAAAAATGAAAATAGGCTTTCAGACAGTCACAATTCGTGTTGAAAACTTGCTACAGAAAATAAGGTAAACATTTGAGAAATGGCTCTTACCCTAAAATGATGCTTTTTTGCAAAGAAGAGGCTACTACATAAGAATTGAATTACAGAGATCCAAGATGGCCGATTAACAACAGCTCAGGATTGCTGCTCCCAGTGAAAGCGCAGAGAGCGAGTGGACGCCGCACTTTCAGACGAATTTTTGTTGCCCACAGACTGGGAGATCCCTGGCAGAGGAGCCACACAGGTTGCCACCATGACTTTTTTGGCCAGCGCTGCTATTTTGCCGGCAACCTGGCAGGGCGCTTCTCAGTGCGGAGTATACGGGACAGGGTGCCCTTTGAGTCTGGCTCGGCTGGTCCCATCCCCACAAGGAGAACAGCAATTGGAAGCACTGTGGACTGAGAGTTTCACAGTAAGCACAGCTGAACCGGGAAGGTCCAGCTCTGTGGGGAAGGGGCATCCGCCAAAGGAAAACTAAGAAACAGAAAAAACTTCATCACCGGGCGGAGAGATCCAAGATGGACGATTAACAACAGCTCAGGATTGTAGCTCCCAGTGAAAGCACAGAGAGCAAGTGGCCGCCACAATTTCAGATGAATTGCTGTGGCCCACAAACTGGGAGATTCCCGGCGGAGGAGCCACACGGGTTGCCAGCGCGACTCTTTTGGTCAGCGCAGCTGTTTTGCCGGTGCCCCAGCGTGGCGCGGCACAGTGCAGTGCTTCTCAGTGTGGAGTATACGCGACTGGGCGCCCTTTGAGTCAGCTCGGCTGCTCCCACCCCCACAAGGAGAACAGCAATTGGAAGCATTGAGGACTGAGAGTTTCACAGTAAGCACAGCTGAACCCGGGAAGGCCTAGCTCTGTGGGGAACGGGCGTCTGCCAAAGGAAAACTAAGAAACAGAAAAAACTTCATCACCAACAAGCTGGACGTTCACTCAGACCCAATCTGAAAGTCGGCAATTACAAAGACGACAGGTGGATAAATCCACAAAAATGGGAAGAAACCAGTGCA